>JAOTQR010000011.1:16368230-16419217 GCA_025774065.1 Solanum ossicruentum | reverse complement strand
GGTGGTAGCCCGAGAGGTTAAAGAAGAACCTAGACAGCGACGATCTTGATATCCCGAGGGGTGGAAGAATCACCTAGCCAAGAAAAAAATTTTATTATGGGTGGTAGCCCGAGAGGTTAAGGAAGAACCTAGCCAGTGACGATCCTGATATAGTTATGCCCCTGATCAGCTTGTCATTTATAGTACATGATGTGCATAGATTATACAGTAAAATTAAGCTATATAAAGAACATAAGATACTCGATTCCAAAGTATAACTAAAGGTGGTCTTTTATCCTATACCAGTTCATAGTTTCATTTTGAGTTGTATTTCATATACAGTATTTGCTGCCTTACATACTCAGTACATTATCTCGTACTGACTTCCCTTACGGGGAACCTGCATTTCATACTGCAGGTACATGTGCTAGTAGATCTCCCAGTAGAGTACAGGACATTCAGCTGCTGTTGCCAAGCTCCAGGTTGTTCCAGAGCTTTGTTTGTGTTTAGAGCTTATATGTTTGCATTATATAGTTAATTCAGAAGGGGCCTGCCCCGAACACTAGCAGATACTTTCTCTTGACTAGAGGCTTTGTAGACTATGTAAATTAAAGTATGGTAATGTCTCGTACTTTAGACACCATGGCCCCAACGGCCTAGATATACACATCTCCTTTTAGCTTGTTATTACCATTTATCTTCCTAGAAGCATGCCAAACATAGAAATTCCTTATAATATGTATACAAAGCACATAGATATAGGTTGGTTCTCCCGAGCCTTATCAGCAACGAGTGTCAGTCCGCCCTAACGGGACTTTGGGGAGTGATATGAGCCATGTCACATCTAGGCCCTAGTTTGGGTCGTGACATTAGGTATGTGGGTTTCATCCATTGGGTCCTTTCATCCATGGAGCCCAATCTCTATTTTTTTTGAAAATTGCATGTTTTCAAGTTGTATTATCTATGGGTAACTTCTATTATGGATTGTGAGTACAAATTATGTTGGGATTTTATGAAATGTTGATTTATTATACATGACTATCTATTTCAATCTTGTACTATGAATAAGTTTTGTCTATTGAGAATATGTATGTCTTGAGTTGTGACACTATGATCTAATATGAGATTTGATGATAGATTACAAGTTATTCTAATGAAGGTTTTACTATATGTTGGCGAGTTATTTGCATTGAGTTTTCTCATATTTTTACTCTCTTGAATAGCATGATTTTGATAAAATATTATACACCCACCAAGCATTTGATAAAATGCCTTGACAAGGATTCTCAAATTTATTGATGATCTATTACATAATTTATGAGTCGAGTGACTTCATGATGATTTTTGGCTTTCAAAAATGTATTGAATACATGAAAATGTCTATGATGCCCTAAATGATGGATTAAGCCCTTTTTCAAAGATTTTACCTCTTGTGGGCCATTGATGTTAATGAAAGAGTAATGATTGATGATGATTTATTCTTATTCTTTAAATTTAGGCTCACCATTAGAGGTCACAAAGGTTTTGGAGCTACTCATGTCATGTTTCCATGTTTCATACAAATTGCTAAAATGGGATTAGGCTTAACACCAATGGATGAAGGGTTTATTCTTTTTCCTTGAACTATGTGCCAACATAGGAGCATACTTTGCCCTTGTTGTACTAGTGGATTCATTTAGTGCACCTCTTAATCAAATCCACCTCAAAATTTGATGGGCTCCTGCAAAGGGATTTCCTTCTCCGAAATGGGATGGGCTCCCATAAGATGAAGTATGATTTACCTTAGTAAGTAGACCACTTCTTTACCAATGAAGGGTAATCATTCGGATTTCAAGTTGTAGCCCGCTTGGTATTATTCTTTATTAGTTGAGGTCTCATCCCGCATATGTATCATATTCTATGTAAATTGAATGATTTATAAACATGTTTTACTTCAAGCATATCATGCATGCCATATTGAGATTATGCTTCTCTATTGCCAATTACTTTGCACTTCGACTATACTGGTTTATGTCTTATTGCATTGCATCCTACATACATAGTACATTCAAACGTACTAATGCATATTTTGTCTACATGATATCACCACGTAGTAACCGGAGCTCCTCTTGATCATCCTCCATATGACTAGTAAGATTGTTCAAAAATAAGTTTGGTGAGTCCTCAAGTTCAGGGATGCTACCTACTTCTTTTGCAATTTCTAAGACTTCTTTATATTGAACATTTGACATTATGACGGTGAACCCGGAAATCGTCTTGGCCCCCGATCCATTGTATGTTTAGAGGTGTTATTGGACTGTTATGATCATATATACTATAAGCTTGACTCTTCATGTTTTTATGATTATCAAAGACTTCCCTTAGTCCTGCTTCCCTTTTTTATTATTGTTGTTCACTTTGCTTCCATGACCAAGGATATGTGACTGATATTCTAAGAGGCTTGTTTGGGTCCCTTCGGATTCCCATTTGCCATGTCACATCTAGGACCTAGGTTTGGGTCGTGACAAACATGGTATCAGAGCACTAGGTTGTTAACAGTTCTTGGAATCCAACACACCACGTCGATTAGAGTCCTATTCATGGTTGTGAAGTGCACCACAACTAACAATAAAAGGCTGTGAGGCATTTTAAGAAAAATTTCCCTTCTTCATGATCTATGTCATGCTATAGAAGTTATATGTCATGCTATAGAAGTTAGGGTAAGGCTTTTTCGTAACAAACATTCTTTGTTATTCTATATCATGTTGATTCCAAGATGAAGAAGAGCCCATACACCCGAGGAGCAACCGGCTCCTCCCGCTCCTCAAGCCTCTCAAGAAGGAGGGGTAGATAAAGAAGAATTCTGAGATGCTATTGCAACGTTGGCTCATGCTATGACCAACCATATCAATGGTCCCCTCATGCTCCTACTCCGGCCTCAATCATAAGGGATTTTACTAGGATGAATCCACTGGAGTTCTATGGGTCCAAAGTGGATGAGGATCTCCAAGAATTCTTCAATGAGGTAAATAAGGTGTTGTCTATTATGAGGGTTAATTCAGAGAAAAAAGTGGAGTTGGCGGCCTACCAACTCAAAGGGGTGGCACAAATTTGGTTCACTCAATGGAAGATGAAGAAGGGGAAGGATGATGTTATCCATTCGGAGGAGTTTAAAGCAGCATTTCTCAGCCGGTTCTTTCCTATTGAGCCTAGGGAAGCGAAGATGATGGAATTTAAGAATCCAAAGCAAGGGTCTATGAGTGTGAGGAAGCATACCCCCAAGTTTAACCAACTCTCCAAGCATGCCCTACAATTAGTTGTCGAGCCGAGGTCAAGGATGAATAAATTTGTGTCAGGTATATCCGACTTACTTAATTAGGAACGTCGTGTGGCCATGTTGATATGTGATATTGATTTATCCCACCTCATGATGTATACTGAACAACTAGAGGGGGAGAATCTTAGAAATAGAAGGATTGGTGAGTCCAAGAGGGCTCGAATTAGAGGTGGGTTGCAAGGCTCTAAGGGTGGATGGTTTCCTCAAAGCCAAGAGTTCCAAGGCCAAGGGTCATCTAATGCATCAAATAAGAGGTTTGCAAATGATAGGGTACCTAATCAAAGGTTCCAAGGTGGTAATGGAGGAATGGTAAAAAGCCTGGATGTCCAAAGTGTGAAAAGAATCATCGTGGCCCTTGTTTGAGAAATACAAATATTTGCTTTGGTTGTGATGAGATAGGTCACAAAGTTATTGATTTCCCTCATGCACAAAACAAAGGAAAAGATGGTTGTCACAAGGCCAAGGTGCAAATGATGGCCAAAGAGGAAGTGGAGGTCATCAAGGAGGTGCTCTAAGGAAAATAGATTCTATGATCTTCAAGGGAGACAAGGAGTTGTCGAGGTGTCCAATTTTGTTATCAATATGTTAAAAGTTTTTTATTTTAATGTGTATACACTGATAGACCCAGGTGTCACTCTTTCTTTTATTACTCCTTTTGTTCCCAAAAAGCTTTGTGTTAGTCCCGAATTGTTGTGTGAATCTTATCAATTTTCTACCCCCACTGGTGAGTCCATTGTTACTAAAAGAGTCTATAGGAATCATCTCGTGTTCATTTTTCTTAAAATCTTGCCTTGTGATTTTGTTGAATTAGTTATGGTGGATTTCGATGTCATTCTTGGGATGGATTGGTTGCATGCATATTATGTTTCAATTAATAGTAGAACCCATACGGTTAAATTCCTATTCCCTAATAGGCCCATCCTTGAGTGAGAGAGTTGTGATGTGGTTGTCAAGAGTAGATTCATATCTTGTGTTAAAGCCCAAAAGTTGATTTCTAAGGGTTGTTTCTATCATCTTGTGGGGTTTAGGGATTTTGAGTCCTAAATCATTCCAATTGAGTCAGTTTTGGTGGTTAATGAGTTTCTTGATGTCTTTCGCAATGAGATTCCAAGTGTAACTCCCAAAAGGGAAATAGATTTTCGTATAAACCTCCTTCCTAATACTCAACCTATTCCTATTCCCCTTTACCCTATCGCCCCATGGAGTTGGAGGAGTTGAAGGAGCAATGAAGGAATTTGTTGGAGAAGGGTTTTCTAAGGCCTAGTAAATCACCTTAGGGTGCACCAGTGTTATTTGCGAAGAAAAAGAATGGTCTTCTTGGAATATGCATTGATTATCGGCAACTTATTAGAGTCACTATATACAACAAGTACCCTCTACCAAGGATTGATGACTTTTTTGATTAACTTCAAGGGGCTAGTCACTTTTCTAAGATTGACCTTTGGTCCGGGTATCACCAAGTCAAAGTGAGGGAGTGTGACATCCCCTAGATGGCTTTTCATACTATGTATGCGCAGTTTAAGTTTGTGGTTATGTTTTTTGGGTTGACTTATGCACAAGTTATATGTATGAATCTCATGAATAGGGTCTTTACACCCTACCTTGACTTGTTTGTGGTGGTTTTTATTGATGATATCTTTATTTTTTTCCCATAGTGAGGAGAAGCATGTGGGTCACTTGAGGATAGGGTCGCAAATCTTGAGGGAGAATAGTGATGTTCATACGCCAACAGTAAAGTAGTCTCTATCAAGTATAAACCTGACCAGAGGCTCGGGTCGAATCTATAGGGAATACGACATTTGACCAAATCGACTCACCAATAATCATTTTAAGTATCAATCGATTATATTCTCTAGACTGGGGAGGGGGGATTTGATAGTTGGAATAAAATAACTAAAAATCTATACTAATAATCATGAAGAGACAATCATTTGTAGGAGCAACTTGAGAATTGTTTTCCCTATGATTCACTAACTTAAATACCCCGAATAACATAAGCCTAATTATGTCATTGGATGCAGGATGTTAACTTAGCTTTTTCCAGTTCTCTTGTAAAGGTGAAGGTCGAATTTCACCATGGCGCTTAGTCAGAAACTAATCATTACCCATTGACCTAGTGAAGCTCTCTTTGGCCGGGTTTGGTTGATTATGTGAGAACATATTAATTGAATCCTATCACCCATTTCCTTTTCCTATTCATCACTACTTTGGTCAGGACCTTGAAACCAGGCAGGGTTTAGTGTTGGCCACCACCAAACAACAAGCAATCCGAAGGAAAATGGACAATACATGCAAATATCCAATAAAGGAATTGAATATAATCCAGGCTATTAGAAGCTAGACACTCATGGTTTCCACAACTGCAAGTTATAGGTGTTTAGTTACTCATAACTAGGGAAAAATAAAAAATAATGAATAGAATAAACATGGTTGAGAAATTACCCAAAGAAAATAAAGAACAAAAACTTCCTTGATGTTGAAATCACAATCTAGAAGAATGAATTTTGATTACAAGTAATTTCAGATACCCAAATTGAGTCTTCAAAGTAAAACCCTAAGTATCTACTCTACACCCTAGAAAAAAATCTCTATCATATTCTCAAGAATCTCTACAATCTGATCTAAATAATTGCCTCCTTTTTGAAATCGTAACTTAAACTATTTACAGTATTTACAAAAAGAACCTAAAAATAAACAAGAAAAGTTGGTCGGCAGCAGTTACGACTCGTAGGTACGACTCGTAGAGTGACCTATGATTCGTAATAGGGCTTTTGTAGTCAGCACTTGTCATTTTGGATTTAACTACTACGATCCATACTACAAGTCATGGCCTAGTCTATGACTTGTAGTATCTTCTCATAATCCAACCTTGCATTCCTTCGTCCAAATTGATTTAACAATGTTAATCACTACTAGGACCTCTTCTACGGGTCGTAGTGAGGACTACGATCCGTACCTTTGGCTCGTATGGGTAACTTCAGTTTCTCAAATTTCATTTTTTGGAAGCTGTTAATCACTACGGGTGTCCCCTATGACTCATAGTGTGTCTCATAGGTCCTCAAATTTAATCAAAATCTACTACATTTCCCAAAGATTAGGTCAACTTGTATTTTCTGCAAAGACAGTCGAAATATATAAACACCTTAAAAAGTCACACTAAGAACTTGTAAAATCCCTTGTTTTAGATATCAAAAATGTGTTGTAATTTGATAGCACATCGACACCCTCAACTTAGAACTATTGCTTGTGCTCAAGCAATGACTCGATCTACATAGACAATAAGTAATACATGGAAATTATTCTAATTTCATATAATTTTCTCAATTTCAGCTCAAGTAGCCAAACTAGCATTTTCAAAACTTGATTGTATGACTACCAAGCAAATAAAGGCACATGTTGCATTTGACAATCCAATAATGAAAACCTATGGAGTATCAACAATTCACAATCACTACACAAATCATATGCTAATCATGCAATGCAAATGACCTCACAAAGAAAAAAAGATATCCCTCTTTTTCACTCAATAAGAAACCAAAGAAGATCGAGGGATTGTGCAAGCATACTCACTCTCACAAATAATATTTATGCATGATAACTAATACCATAGGCTTGCTTACATACTCACACTTTAGACTATTGACTAATTGGATCAGGATCACTTTAGGACTTCATAGGATTGTAACGTAGGCTCATGGGGCATTGGTAAGGTATTTTTGGGCAATTAGTGACTAAAAATCATCCTTGAACCATGTTTTTCAACATTTTCACTTAATAACTCAACCATTTTCGTTTTGTCCTCCCATATTCTTCACTTTCAAGCTTTTCTCGAGTACTTTCTCTTGATCTTTCAGTTTGTGTCTTATTTGTGAACTCATCTTGCTATTCTTCTCATTCTAAGGCAACTTTTCTTCTTTTTCTCTCACTGGACACATGATTTTCCATTCTTTCTTTCATTCCCAACCAATCACCTCATTTTTGCTTCTATACAAAAACATTAGCCATCCTCAACTTAGGCTTTTAGCCTGAGTTGAAGTATGTAATATACATTCCCCAAACTAGGGCCACTTTTGGTAGACACCCTCAACTTAGGCATTTTGCGTCAATCAAGGTTCATATGTTCAAGGATAGATCAGGGCCAATATCAAAGTATTTCTCAACAAAGTTAGGCTAGCTAGGTATCAAGAAGGAAAAGGTACATATAAGGCTCAAAAATTTGGAACAAGGAGTAAACTCTTTCATTTGGTGAGTCATTTAGGCAAAAGTGGACTAATTTAAAGAACAATAGCGTAAGATCCCAACCTAACCAACAAAATTCCAGTCCAACTCAAAGTAGCAAGGCAAGTTCTAAATCAGTATATATTGCATGAATATGACAAAATCAGCTCACACACACATGGCATTGCATACCTAATCAATATAGATCAAAAGGACATGCTTTAAACATCAACTTGTCTTTGCTTCATCAAAACAAACATTGCCAAAGCAATCACATGCAAGATTGAAATAGTAACCAATAATCCCAAAAATATTATGGAATCCCATTTTTCCAAACATTTTGATAAAACCATTCAAACTATAAACATACCAAAAGTATTACTAGCCATATATCTAAAAATTATCTACAACACCTAAACATGTTGGTTAAATATGAAGTAAAATCATCCACAACGAAAAAGAAACACGGCAAGAGAACCTTGGGATATAAAATATAAGATAGTTATGAACTAAATCTACTCAAATTTCACTCAAGTCCATAACTTCTCCTACCCCACCAAAAACAAAAATTTGTCCTCAAAGCAAATATATATAATAAAACCAACAAAAACATATCATTCAAAAAGTAATAAAAAAACCAAATTATCCAAAGACAAACAGTAAAAACAGAGTATCCAGAAATAGTAGCAAGAACGAAATATCCAAAAGTAGTAAGCATGGGGGTCAAAAGTAGCAAACATATGGTGCTCAGGCACCGGCATTATTCTGGTCCTGGGGCTCTCTCTCCTCCTGGGTAGTCTGGGCTGCAACTGAACTCAACGTACCGACTCCCTGTATTTTCTGCTGCTCCCGAGCCTACCTGTGCTACTCCGTCTATATAGAATCTCTCATTACTATGTCAGTAATCTACTCCTCTAGCTCGCATCCTCCTCAACAACCCTCTGTCTCTTCTGGGCCACATCTGCATCATCACTCTCTAGAGGCCTTTTGGAAGGATCACATGAGTGATCTACGAATAAATAACTCAAGTCCTCACCCACAGGTGCCTCCTCGAAGGCATCTATTGGGGCTGCTAATGATTTCATCAAGACGGCCTTTAACTTGGAAAAATCCTATTGTATGATAGATAAATCTACAGGACGAGCTCCCTCAAGCCTCTCCTGGACCTTGGTATCGAATGTATTGACCCTGCCATCCACTATAGCAGCTCTTTGATCTAACTCAGATAGGCTGAATGCCTTCACCCGCTCTTCCGAGGCCTGGACTGTCTGATAAAACCATGGCTTGATTTGGTTCATCAACTTGCCTAGCTGGGTCCCTATTCTAGTCAACCTACGTACCAAAGCCTGAAATGCAAAACCAAACATAATAGGTAAGTCTACAGAAGTAACTTGATAAGCAAAAGGCTCTGGGATAGGTGTAACTATGGAGGGAATCGCCTTAGTGTCAACTACTGGGGGATGATCTAGTGCAGCTGAAATGGAGGTGGTAGGAACTTGAGTCAACTCCTCAGTAGCTGGCTCAAGAGGAAATGTCTCAGGTATCAGAGGAGAAATTACTATCTAAAGGGCAAACAGATTCTCGTCAGCCTTGATAAGGCTAGGGTCCATAGTATGTAGTACCTCGACGTGTGGGCCTATATAAAGAGAGATGCTCACTCCAACCTCAATGCATATTCTATGTATCAAGTTAGGTAACGACAATGAGATATTCATCCAGAGCGCAGACTCGTGAATCTGCTCGACCATGACATAGCAAGCTAAGATATTGGCGAGTAATACGGCCCCCTCAAGAATGACATTATCTATGAATGTAGGCCAAATGTGATACCAGATAATGGCCCACTAGAATTTAGCTATAAAAGAGAGGTGGGACTTCACTATAGGCTTGTGTGGTTGGTGAAATATGTAGGCTTGGCATCACCCTCTACCATCTGGCTCGCCACCCATCTGAGGATCTCAGTCCTTAAGTCAATATTCTGCCCAATCACAACATACGTCATCTTACCTATCTATTTGGCATACTCGGTTGTGTGCTATGGCACCCTATAGTTAGGTTTAAACTGAACCCAATGGATGGTTTCCTCAGGGATATCTACCCTCTGACCTCTCACAAAGACCCTACACATCCTGGGCCAATCCATCGCCTTCTTCTCTTTAGGAAGATCTCGGAGGATGGTAGCAGCATAGGTGGCATAGAAGTCTCTGACCACAAAGGGTGATGCTTGGCCACTCGTTCTAATAACCACCGGAGCTCGTGTCAATCAATCTCCACCTCCAAAGATGGAACTTGACTCAAGCCTATGTGATTTAACTGGGACTCCTCATGGAACTGTCTGACAGGTTTTCCCTTTCACTTTGGTGATAGTCCCTTTTCATAAATCTCCTACATGCCCTCGATTCCCCATTAGTGATGATAAGGATCAACAACAGAGATAGATGGGTCAACAAATGACTCTGCTCCTGCTTCATCCTGAGGTGCATCATCGGACACTATCCAGTCTATATTAACATCTGCGTTAGAATGGGAGGTACCCTAAGCATTGCGCTCCTCACTTGACCCTCAGGCTGGTCATCATCCGTATTTTCATCTCTCAGTCATCTGTTAATTTCCCTCATAGTAGCATCTCTAGTTTTTGGCGCCATTGTTCCTTAAAATTGCATCATAAATTCTCAATCAACCCTAAAATAATCATCACAAATAAAGAAAGAAACAAAGAGAAACAAAACAAAAAGGGAAACACACAAAAAATCAACACTGCACCAGTTGAAGGTTGTAGGTACGAGGAATAGGAACAACTCATAGGGTGATTAACGAGTTGTACAGTGGCCTCGTAGAACAAAGGTACCTAAGAAAAATCATACTCGAAATAGGGATGAGGAACAGATATAACTCGTAGCAGGGACTATGAGTCGTAAGATGGCCTGTACCAATTTCTAGTAACAATTTTAAATACAATGCATGCTACAAGACCCCCACTACGATTCGTAGTTGACACTATGACTCGTAGGTAGGACTTGTATGGCAAGTGTTAATGGACCACAGGCAATATTTATTCCCTACAAGGGGCCACTATGACTCGTAGGTCCATCTACCACTCGTAGGTAGCCCTCATAGTAGGGAAGCTTAGACACTTGTGGTATCTTCAACCTTACCACGCGAACAACAAACAATAAAAAAAAGATTTCAAACAACATTCGAAGCAATTTTTCAAACTACATAACAAGCATAAGGATATCCAATGACCCGTAATCAAGGAAATTCAATCTAAACCGCAATCAAGCAACCGTTACTTTCCTGCACATTCAAAAATTTCCAAAGAAAATCATTAATCTTAGAACTCATAATAATGGTACTAACACTCAAACAAGAAAGTTCAAAGGGTTGAATGCACAATCTTGCAAACAATTCCTCAAACAACCACTGTCAACCTTCAAAGAGCACACCCGCACAAAATTACAACCCCACCATTAATATACTAGTTAATCAAGCATCGCATATCCATTTCATACATATGCTCAATGCTAAAGATGGCAAGGTATTATCGTCACAACCAACCAACAAGAGTGATTTCAAAATATAGAATCACATTAGAGAATTGTAAATGACAAAACCCTAATTCTCATTTCCATGTATCAATTTTCTCATAGGTACTTTCAATAGCAATTATAAACACACAATCATCTAAGAATTTCAGATGATAATGAAGTTTGTGTACACAATTTAAATAAGGATATACCTTAAGAGAAGATAATTAATAGTTAAACAAGATAAGAAAGAGGAGAGGAAGTCGAAACCCTAATGAAACTAACCCAAAAATTGCCTGAAAATGTGTCCCGAAAGTGCCCGAATTCGTATTTCCATATAACTAAAAATTTGTGCGTGATATCAAAAATTCAAATTCATATTCTTGATCAGGGGGAAAAATTTTGAGGGAAATGGGTTTAACCTTGATTTTAGAACAAACGTAGCAAAATACCATTTTCCCAAAATTTTATATTCTAATGAGCGTATGTATTCTCTCCATGATGCGGAGCCTTCACTGGTATGTATAATTTTGCTCCCAGTTTTCTTTTTATGTCCAAGGGTTTGGAGTCTTGGGTCTAAGTCTTCTCATATGTGAAAGTGTCTATACTTATCCATATTTCAACACCATATCATACAAGACATTCCCCAATACTCTCACAAACACTTAGACAAATATTTTACTCAAAATTCAAGTGCCAAAACTCATTCCAAATCATAAGGATTTCACACAAGCTTCATGTATCCATTCCAATCTTCATCAAGGAATTCTCCAAAGCTAAGGTTTGCGGGTTTAAACCATTGGGTTCTTTCACTCATCATGCCCAAGCTCCCTTTTTACATAAATTGCATATTTATAAGTTGATTTACTTATAGTTCTTGCTTACTGTGAATTTGATTATGAACTATGTTGGGGTTTCATAAACGTGTGACTTTTTAAGCATATTTTTGGCTATGAATCTTTGATATATCTTGAGATTTGATGAATAGTTTTGATGTATATTGCATGAAGGTACTACCAAGTGTTGATAGGTACTTTTACATTGAACTTTATTGCATGATATCACTCTTGAATTGCATGGTCTTATACTAGCATTTCACTTCCGCCATGTGTTTGATGAAATGTCCAGTTAATGTATTTTGACTTGGTGAAGGCCTAAAGCTTGGCATATCAGTTAACTGACTTTATGATGATGAAAGGATGACACATAGGTGTTGATTTATTGATATGTATCTATAGTGTTTGAGTTGACCATAACCAATTAAGGGGTTGATATCTCAATTGCCTCGGATAGGGGTGGTAAGCAATCAACCAATTGAGGGGTTGATACCTCAATCAATTCCGGCGGAGGATGTTCATGTTCATCAACCAATTGAGAGGTTGATATCTCAATCACCTCGGATGGAGTGGTAAGCTATCAACCAATTGAAGGTAGATACCTCATTCATTTTCGATGGAAGGTGATCATATCTATCAACCAATTAAGGGGTTGATTCCTCAATCACTTATAAAGGGTAGTCTACCTTAGATTCAAAGTACTAAGTTTGTTTGTTCTGTGATGGTAGTTTATTCCTTCATACATATTATGATCTATATAAGCATATTTTGCTTCAAGCATTATTCATACATGTCATATTGTTACTATGTTATCCATTGCTTACGAAATTACATTTTGCCTATGTTGCCTATCTCTTGTTGCATTGCATCCTACATACTTAGTACATTTAAATGTACTAACGCATACTATATGCCTACCATGTAGGAACCGAAGCTCCTCATGATCATCCTCGTCCTCATCGTGGCTAGTACTATCTCTAAAATGCAAGTTGGTAAGTCCTCAATTTCATGGACAATGTCTTTGACCTTATGCTATGTATAAAGACTCTCTTTCCTTTATTGTATTCTTTTTACTATGAGGGTGAGCCTGGTTGCTTCTTGTCCCCTGCTAAGTTCTATGTTTAGAGGTGTTATTAGATAAGTTTTTTAATGATGCTATAAGCTTGATTCTCATTGAGTCTTTTGACGTTTCAGGATATGAAAGATTTCCCTTAGACCCTTTTCCCTTATTTCTACTCTTTTATCGTTGTTTAAATGCTTCCATGATGAAGGATGTGTAATGATATGTTAAAAGGCTTACTTGTGGTTCCTCAGTTTCCCTATTCGCTGTGTCATGTCTAGGCTCTAGGCTTGAGTCATGACAAACTTAGTATCAGAGCACTCGGTTGTTAATGGTCCTCATCATACAACACATCACATTTGTTAGTGTCTTATTTATGGTTGTGTTGTGCACCACAACTCTAAGTAAAGGCATTGAGACATTTTAAGAATTGTTTCCCTTCTTCATGATTTATGTTGTGCTATAGAATTTGGGTAAGGTTTCCCCTCTAACGAATGTTCTTTGATATACTAGATCATACGTAACACTAGAGGAAGTAGAGCCCGCACACCCGAGGAACAACCAGCTCATAGAGAGTTCTATGATTCTCTGACCTTGCTATCTCAAGTTGTGGCTAATCAAGTCAGTAAAAGGGCCCAAGGCCCTCATGCTCCTACTCCAGCATCTCAGGTGAGGGACTTTATGAGAATGAACCCACCAAAGTTCAATCAATCTAAAGTGGATGAGGACCCTCAAGAATTTATTGATGACACATACAAAGTGTTGGCTATCATTGGTGTTAGGTCAGAGGAGAAGGTGGAGTTGGTGGCTTACTAACTCAAGGGGATAGCCCAAATATGGAATACTCAATTGAAAGAGGAGAAGGGGAACAACAATGTGGTTCTTTGGGAGGACTTTAAGGCGGCTTTCCTCAACCTGTTCTTTCCACTTAAACATATTGAGGCCAAGATGATGGAGTTCATGATTTTGAAGCAAGGATCCGTGAGTGTAAGGGAGTATTCCCTCAAATTCAACCGACTCTCAAAATATGCTCCTCACTTGGTTATTGACCTGAGGTGTAGAATGAACAAGTTTATGATGGGTGTATCCAATTTGGTGACTGAGGAGTGCGAAGCCGCTGTGTTTATTAGTGACATGGATTTGTCCCACTTTATAACTTATGACAAACAATTTGAGGGGGAGTGAAACGATCATAAAAGTGCCAAAAAATGTGCCTCAGAAATGCTCAAAATTGTAATTTCCATATATATCAAAATTTGTGTGTCATATCAAAAATTCGACTTTGTATTCTTGATAAGGGGGAAAATTGAGAGGAAAATGGGCCTAAATCCAATTTTAGAGCAGATGAATTGCATTTTTGATTTTCCAAAAGTCCTTTATCCAGTGTCTATCCACGATGGTAATGCGATAAGCCTCCATCATGAACCAGTGTTCAAACATCTCCGCTATTGGTCCTCGACACGGACCTGATGCGGACCTGTGTATTTTGTTTCCAATGATTTTTATCTCGGTCCAAAGCTTTTGGTCTTCGGCCTAAGTCTTCCTATGCATGAAAATACATATACTTAGTCATGTTTCACGTTCATACCATACAAGACATTCTCAAATACTCTCTCAAACACTTAGATAATATTTCACCTCGAAATTCAAGGGTCCAAATCCCTTTCGGATCTCAAGGAATTCATCCACGCTTTAGGACTCCTTTCAAATCTTCTTTAAGGAATTCCCCAAAATCAAGGTTTGTGTGTGTCAACCATTAGGTCCTTTCACCCATGGTGTCCAATCCTCCTTCTTACACAAAAATTGCTTGTTTTCAAGTTGATTTACTTATGTGTCTTACTATGAATTTGAATATGAACTATGTTGGGATTTCATGAAATCATGACTGTTTTAGCATGTTTTGAGCTATAAATTTATGAACTATTGTGGGACTTGATGAATGGTTTTGGTGTATATAACTTGAGATTGTTACCAAGTATTTTTGGATGGTTTTATGTTGGATATTCTTGCATGATTTCATCCCTAAATTGCATGATTTTACGCTAGCTCTACACACTTGCCAAGTGTTTGATAAAATGTCCAGTTATGGTTACTTGAGGAATTAAAGTCCCAATGCATGTCTTATAAGTTGAATGACTTTATGATGATGAATGAAATTTATGTACATGATATTCTCCTATATAGTGTTGGAAATTGACCATGCCTGACTCAAGGGGTTAAGAGTCTGGGTAACCATGTCGAGGGGTTTGTACCTTGATAACCATGTTGAAGGGTTTGAACCTCAATAACCAGGAGTAGTAGGGTGTGATGATCCACCAATTAATCAAGGAGTTTATACCTTCATAATCAGGTTATGGGGTTTGTACCTTGATAATCAGGTTGAGGAATTTGTACCTCAATCGCGATTGGTGCTAGGGTGAGACGATCCACCAACTAATAAATGGTTTTGTAACTTGTTAAACTATGAACTCTAAAATGATGGTCTCTTCTGACACATATATTATGTTCTACGTAAGCATGATTTACCTCAAGCATCATCCATGCATGCCATATTGTTATAGGCTACTCATTGCCTTTGCTTATGCATTTCGATTTTGTTGCTTATCTTTTGTTGCATTGTATCCTACATACTTAGTACATTCAAATATACTAACTCATACTCTATGCCTACATTATGTCACCATGTAGGAACCGGAGAACCATTTGAGCATCTTCATCCACGTGGTTAGTATAATTTCTCTCAAGCTAGTTGGTGAGTCCTCCTTTTAGGAGAAAATGTCTATGATCTCATGCTATGTAATAAGATTATTTTATTTGGTATGTATTGACTTTGTGTGTTTATCCAAGTGCTTGTCATGGCCCCCGCTCCTATCTAAGTATTAGAGGTGTTGTTGCACATGTTATGTATTGAGCTTTGACTCTCTTATTTGATGTTTATGGTATGAAAAACTCCATTTGTCCTCATTTCTAATATAATTATGCCATTTAATTTCTTCCTCAATCAAGGATGTATAATATGTTATGAGGCTTGTTTGGGGTCCCTTTAGGTTCCCCATTCGCCATGTCACGTCTAGGTCCTAAGCTTGGGTCATGACAAACTTGGTATCAGAGCAATAGATTGTTAGTGGTCCTCGAAGTCCAACACACTGCATCGATTAGAGTCTTATTAAAGGTTGTGAAGTGCACCACGACTATGAATAAAATGCTATGATGATTTCTAGGAAATGTTTCACTTCTTCATGATCTATGTTATGCCAGAGAGTTAGGTCCCCTAGGGTTTATTGCTATTCCCTAACCATTATATTTCAGGATATGTCTTAAGTTACTCAAGATGGCGATATATTAAATGCAAAGGTTAGCAATGCTTTATAGGTATTGACCAAAGCAGTGACAAAATTGATGACTCAACTTAATCAACAAATGAGTGCTCCCGAGCCTTCAAATGGTAAGAGAAGGGGTTGTGAGGCCAAGAGGGCCTGTTTTGCAGGAAAGTTCCAAAGTCCCAAAGATAGAGGTGATGTTGTGTGTCCAACTTGTAGTAAGGTTCATAGAGGCCCATGTTTAAGAGACAACACTGCTTGTTTTGGCTATGGTAAAGTAAGACATAAGAGAAAGGATTGCCCTCATAAATGGAATAAGAGTAAAGGAAGTGATGGTGGGATGACTAATCCCAAGTGCTAAAGGTTTGGAAAGAACCATGGCGGCCCATTCTTGAGGAAGTCTAATACTTATTATGGATGTAGTGAAGTGGGTCACAAGCTAGTTGATTGTCCATATGCTCAAAGAGGTGTATAGGTGGTCTGCCTTTACATCAAGGTTGTCATGTTGATCAAGGGGCTCAAGGAGGGGAGGAGGTGTATGATTTTATTACCAGTATGTCATAGTTTCCTTTGACTTTATTCTGCATACATTAATGGGTTGGGTGTGCCACTATTTCTTTCATTAATATTTTTGGTTGCTAGTGGGCTTCTTATGTGTCTTGAGTTGTTATGTGGACCTTTGGTGCCTACCCTTTTTGTTGAGAAGATTGTTTCTAGAAAGTTCATAGGTATTATTCCATGTTTGTATTACATTAGGTCTTTCCTTATCGCTTGTTGGAGTTGAGGTAGTGCTTTGGATGTCATACTAGGAATGGATTAGTTGCATGCATATTATGTCCCCATGGATAGTAGAACCCGTAGAGTTAGATTCCAAGTCCCCACGAAACCTGTCTTTGAGTGGGAGATTTTCTAGTGGTAGCAAAAGAGGTGGATCCGTTTCTTGTACTATGGTACACTTAATCTCCATGAATTGCATGCTTCATCTTGTGAGAGTTAGAGGTGTTGAACCTAAGTTATTTCTATTAAGCTATTTTTGTGGTAGATTAGTCCTTGGTGTCCTTATTGGCATTCTTGAATTGGGAATAGTGTCTTTAGTTTGGCTAGTGTGCAAGTTATTTCTATAGGTCTCATGAATAGGGTCTACAAATCCTGTCTTGTTATGCTTGTGATGGTCCTTGGTGGTGATGTGTTGGTTTGTCTCTGAGAGTGAGGAGAAGCATGTGAGTCACTTGAGGATAGTACTACAAAGTTGACGGATGAAGGTTGGGTGCTCAATAGGAGAAATAGGAGTTTTGGGTTGTAATAGGTTACCATCCGAGGTCATGTGGTGTTGGGTGATGGTATTAAGGTGGACCCTAATAAAACGAAGGTGATTAGAGATTAGCTAGACTGTTGATCCCATCGGATATTAGAGGTGTCTTGGACTTAGTGAGTATTACCGGAGGTTTGTGGATAGGCTTTCTTCTATTGCTTCCACCATGACTTAGTTAACCCCAACTAAGGTTAATTTGGGTGGACTGGTGAGTGTGAATAGAGTTTCTAAAACATTGAAGGTTAACCTTATGTCCGCTCCTATCTTGGCTCTACCAGAAGGGTTGAAAGGGTTGTTGTGTATTGTTATGCCTCAAGAATTAGTTTGATGGTGTTTTGATGCTAAATGGTATAGTGATAGCCTATGATTCTTAACAACTTAAGGTGCTTGGAAAGGATTATCCTACCCATGATCTTGAATTAACTGCCATGGTATTTGATTCAAAAATTTGGCGTCAATGTTGGTATGGGGTGCCTATGGATATGTTTACCGATCATAAGAGTCTCTAATATGTCTTCATTCAAAAGATCATAATTTGAGGCAAAGAACGTGGTTAGAACTTCCTAAGGATTATGACATGAGTGTGCATTGTCATCCTGGTAAGGCTAATGTGATGGCAGATGCTTTGAGTAGGGTGTCTATGGATAGCCTAGCTTATGTTGATGGTGGTGGTAAAGAGGTGTCTAGGGAGGTCCATCGGTTGGCTAGATTGGGGGTTAGGTTGGATGAGGTTAATAATGGTGGTATTGTGGTTGTTAAAGGTTCAAAATCTTCCTTGGTTGATGAGGTAAAAGCAAAGAAACTTTTGACCCCTCCTTGTTAGAATTGGAGGAATTGGTAAGGGATGGCAAAGTGGAGGTTTTCCTCCCGGGGGGAGATGGTTCCCTTAGGTACCAAGGTAGGTTGGGTGCACCTTGTGTTGATGGCTTGAAGGAGAAAATCCTTGATGAGGCCCATAATTCTTGCTATTCTATTCACCCAGATTCTACTAGGATATATAGAGATTTGAGAGAGGTGTATTGGTGGGGATGTATGAAGAGGGACATTGCCAAATTTGTTTCTGGTTGTTATAGTTGTCGACAAGTCAAAGCTAAGCACCAAAGGTCCAATGGCCTAGCACAAGATATAGAGATTCCTACTTGGAAGTTTGAGGAGATTAATATGTATTTTGCGGTTGGGTTGCCCATGACTAGAAAGGGTTTTGATTCCATTTGGGTTGTTGTTGATAGGATGACAAAATCGTCACACTTTCTATGGGTTAAGACCACATATGGGGCTAAGATTATGATAAGTTGTACATTCATGACTTGATGAGGTTGCATGGTGTTCCTTTGTCCATATATCGGATTGTTATGCCCAATTTACTTCACATTTTTGGAGGTCCCTGCAAAGGGGTCTTGGTACAAGAGTTAAACTTAGTACGACCTTTCACCGTGAAATGGATTGCCAAGCTGAAAGAACTATTGAAACACTTGAGGATATGCTTAGGGCTTGTGCATTAGAGTTTAAGGGTAGTTGGGATGATCATCTTCCATTGATTGAGTTTGTTTATAACAATAGCTATCATTCTAGTATCGGTATGGCCCCTTTTGACGCTCTCTATAGTAGACATTATAGATGGTTGGGTGGTGTGAGGTTAGAGAGGTGGAATTGCTTGGTCTAGATCTAGTTATGGAGTCTCTTGAGAAGGTTAGGATGATTAGAGAAAGGTTGAAGATGGCCCAAAGTCGCCAAAGGTCCTATGCCGATGTGAGAAGAAGGGATCTTGAATTCAAAATTAGTGACTGGGTCTATTTGAAGGTTTCACCCATGAAGGGTGTGGTTCATTTTGGTAAGAAAACCAAGTTGAGTCCAAGATATGTGGGTGTTTATTGGGCAATGAGGAGGATTGTTAAGGTGGCTTATGAGTTAGAGTTGGCTAGTGAGATGAATTTTATTCATCCAGTGTTTCATGTGTCTATGTTGAGGAAGTGTGTGGGTTTTCCGAATACTATTGTTCCTTTGGATTTTGCGGGCGTAGTTGAGGACAACTTGACTTATGAGGAGGTTCCAGTAGAGATCTTCGATAGGCAAGTGAAGAGTCTAGGAACAAGGATGTTGTTTCTGTAAAGGACCTTTGGGGGAATTAACAAGCCGAAACTCCTACGTGGGAGGACGAAGTGGACATGCAAAAGAGATTTCCTTATCTATTCCTCTGTGTTCAAGCCTAAGGTACTAATTCTAAGTCCGCTATGTCATTTCAAGTCTAAGTTCAGCCCATGAAATTTGCATGCACTCATGTTTAGTTTGACATGTTCATGATGATTTTATACTTATGTTGAGATTTTTGAAATGATGTTTAAGTGCAATGTTACATCCTTATGTGGGCTGAAATTATCATGTTTATGTCTCTCATATACGTTCCTTTGACATTTGGGGACAAAATTTCCCAAGGGGGAGATATTGAAATGACCCCAAAATGTGCCCGAAAATGTGCCTCGGAGGTGCCTGAAATTGTAATTTCCCTATATCTAAAAATTTGTGTACGATATTGAAAATCAAACTTTGTATTCCTGATCAGGGGGCAAGATTTAGTGGGAAATGGGTCTAACCCCGATTTTAGAGCAAACGAATCACCATTTTGAATTTCCAAAAATCCCTTATCCAGTGTCTGTCCGCGATGGTGCCGCGACGCGCCTTCGTCGTGAACCAATGTAAAAGCTCCTCCGCAATAGGTCCATATCGAGGACGTGCGTATTTTGGTGCCAGTTATTTTTATCTCGGCCCAAGGCTTTTGGATCTTGTGCCTAAGCATTCCCATGCGTGAAAATACCTATACTTAGTCATAATTCACATTCATATCATACATGATATTTCCAAATACTCTCTTTAAAACTTAGATAATATTTCACCTCAAAACTGGATCTCAACAAATTTATCCAAGCTTCATGTCCCCTTTCAAATTTTCTTCAAGGAATTCCCCAAAGACAAGATATGTGGGTTTCAACCATTGGGTCCTTTCATCCATGGTGCCCAATCCTTCCTCTTACATAAAAATTGCATATTTTCAAGTTGATTTACTTATAGGTATTACTTCTTACGAATTTGACTATGAACAATGTTGGGGTTTCATGAAATTGTGACTGTTTTAGCATGTTTTGAGCTATGAATCTAACAACTATTGTGGGACTTGATTAAGGATTTTGGTGTGTATTACTTGAGGGTGTTACCAAGTATTGGTGGATGGTTTTACAATGGACTTTCTTGCATGATTTCATCCCTAAATTACATGGTCTAGACTAGCTCTATGCAAGTGCAAAGTTTTTGATAAAATATCCGATTATAGATTCTTGAGGAATTGAAGGCCCTATGCATGTCCTATTAGTTGAATGACTTTATGATGATGAAAGGAATGTATGTATATGATATTTTTCTATATAGTGTTGGAAATCGACCATGCTTGACTCGGGAGGGTTAACAGCCCGAGTAACCATGTTGAGGGGTTTGTACCTTGATTACCATGTTGAGGGGTTTATACCTCAATCAACAAGGGTGGTAAGTTGCGACCATCTACCAACTAATCAAGGGGTTTGTATCTTGATAATCGGGTTGAGGGGTTTGTACCTCAATCACATGGGTGGTAGGCTGAGACGATCCACCAACCAATCAAGGGGTCTGTACCTTGATAAACTATGAACTTTATAATGATGGTCTCTTCTTGCACATGTATTATGTTCTATGTAAGCAAGATTTTCCTCAACCATCATCCATGCATGACATATTGTTATATCCCACTCATTTGTTATGCTTATGAATTTCGATTATGTTGTTTATCTCTTGTTACATTGTATCCTACATACTTAGTACATTCAAATGTACTAACATATACTCTATGCCTACATGATATCACCATGTAGGAACCAGAGCCCCACATGAGCATCTTCCTCCACGTGGCTAGTACGATTCCTCTCAAGCTAGTTTGTGAGTCCTCTATTCCGGGGACAATGTTTATGATCTCATTCTATGTAAAGACTATTTTTTTTGTATGTATTAACTATGAGGGTAAGCCCGGTTGCTTGTCTTGGCCTCCACTCCTATTGAAGTGTTAAAGGTATTGTTTGACATATTTTGTATTGAGCTATAACTCTCTTGCTTGATGTTTTTTCTATGTAAGATGCCCTTTGTCCTTATTCTAATCTAATTATGTCATTTAATTGCTTTCACGATCATGGATGTGTAATGATATGTTAAGAGTCTTGTTTGGGGTCCCTTTGGGTTCCCTATTTGCCATGTCATGTCTAGGCCCTAGGCTTGGGTCATGACTGGTAGAAATTGAGGAAGAGGAGGAGTAGTGAGGCCAAGAGGGTCCGTTTAATGGTAAGTTCCAAAGTCCCAAGGATGGCCTGTTTCACCAAGGACAAGGGTCTTCTCATGCTCCTTATTGGAGGTTTGACAATGACTTCCCAAGGGCCCAAGGTGATGGTGGTGTGGTGACGAGTGCTATATGTCCAAAATATGGTGGGGTTCAAAGTGGCCCATACTTGGGGGATACCAAAGCTTATTTTGGGTATGGGGAAGTAGGCCACAAGATGATTGATTGTCCACCAAATCACAACAAGGGTAAGGATGTTCATCCACAAGGTTGGGGTGCTAATGCGTTTCCTTTGAGGAGAGGAGTCCAACAAGGTGATTCCCCAATAAATAATTGGTTTTATTCACTCCAAGGGAGACAAAGGGTTAATGTGGTGCCCGATATTGTCACTGGTATGTTAAAAGTCTTTGATTTTGATGTGTATGTATTGATAGAATCGGGTGCCATTCTTTCTTTTGTTACCCCTCTTATTGCCAAAAATTTTCATGCTGAGCCTGAATTGTTGTGTGAGTCATATGAAGTTTCTACCCCCATTGGTGCATCTATTGTTGCTAGAAATGTCTATAGAAATTATCCCATTTGCATTTTGCATAAAATATAGCCTTGTGATCTTCTTGAGCTGGATGTGGTAGATTTTGATGTCATTCTTGGGATCTATTGGTTGCATGTATATTATGCCTCTATTCATTATAGAAACCTTAGGTTCAAATTCCATTTCCCAAGTTGCCCCAAAATATGGCTATATTTGTGTTGACCGATGAGTGTGAAAGGAGTTTCCAAACCTTGAAGGATAAGCTTGTCTCAGCTTCTATCTTATCTTTACTGGAAGGGTTAGAAAGGTATGTTGTGTATTGTGATTCCTCCCTAGTTGGTTTAGTTGTGTTTTGATGCAAAATGGTAAGGTAATAACCTATGCTTCTAGATAACTCAAAGTGCATGAAAAGAATTATCCTACCCATGATCTTGAATTGGTTGTCATGGTTTTGCTTTGAAAATTTGGCATCATTATTTGTATGGGGTGCCCTTGTCCATCATAAGGGATCATGGTGCTCAATTCACTTCACACTTTTAGAGGTCCTTCCAAAGAGGTCTTGGTACCAAGATTAAGCTAAGTATGACCTTTCACACTCAAACGGATAGCCAAGCCGAAAGACTCTTGAGGATATGCTTAGAGCTTGTGTTTTGGAGTTAAAGGGTAGTTGGAATTATCATCTTCCATTGATTGAGTTTTCTTATAATAATAGCTATCATTCTAGCATTGGTATGACTCTTTTTAAGGCCCTCTATGGTAGGCATTATAGGTGACCAGTTAGGTGGTTTGAAGTGGGAGAAATGACTTTGTTAGGTACAGATCTGGTCATGGAGGCTATGGAGAAGGTGAGGTTGATTAGAGAGAGGTTGAGAACAGCCCAAAGTCGCCAAAAGTTCTATACCGATGTGAGGAGAAGGGAGCTTGAATTTAAAATTAGTGATTGGGTCTATTTGAAAGTCTCACCCATGAAGGGTGTGGTTCATTTTGGTAAAAACGGTAAGTTGAGTCCAAGATATGTTGGTCCTTATAGGGTGATGAGGAGGATTGGCAAGATAGCTTATAAGTTGGAGTTGCCTAGTGCAATGGACGTGGTTCATCCAGTCTTTCATTTATCCATGTCAAGGAAATGTGTTTGTGATACAAATGTTATTGTTCTATTGGATGTTGTGGGGGTTGTTGAAGACAACAAGACCTATGAAGAGCTTCCAATAGAGATCTTGGACAGAAAAATGAAGTGGTTGAGGAACAATGATGTGGCTTCCGTTAAGGTCCTTTGGAGGAATCAACATAGGAGGCCAAGGTGGACATACAAAGTGATATCCCTATCTCTTCCATGGGAATGGGTCTAACTCCAATTTTAGAGAAGCCGTAGTGAAATTCCATTTCACCAAAATTTCACATTCCAGTGAGGGTAAATGTTCTCTCCCCTACGCGGAGCCATCGCGGTGATGTGTTATTTTTTTGCTAGTTTTCTGTTTTGCTCCAAGGCTTTGGGATTTGGACCTAAGTCTTCCCATACGTGAAAATACATATACTTAGCCATATTACAACACCATATCATACAAGACAATACCCAATACTCTTTCAAACACTTAGACAAATATTTCACTCAAAATTCAAGTGCCAAAACTCATTCCGGATCTTAAGGATTTCACTCAAGCTTCAAGTATCCATTCCAATCATCATCAAGGAATTATACGAATCTAAGGTATATGGGTTTCAACTATTAGGTTCTTCTACCCATGGTTCCCAAGCTCCCTTTTAACATAAATTGCATGTTTGTAAGTTGATTTACATATGGGTCCTACTTATGAATTTGACTATGAACTATGTTGGGGTTTCAAAAAAGTGTGACTATTTAGGCATGTTTTGGGCTATTAAACATTGATTTATCTTGAGATTTCAATAAGAGTTTTGACGTATATTGCATGAGGGTACTACAAAGTGTTGGAAGTTGGTTTTACATTGTATTTTTTGCATGATATCACTCTTGAATTGCATGATCTGTACTAGCATTTCACACTTGCCATGTGTTTGATAAAATGTGCGGTTAATGTATCTTGAGTTGTTGAAGGTCTAAATCTTGGCATATGAGTTAGGTGACTTTATGATGATGAAAGGATTATATATAAGTGTTGATTTCATGATATGTATCTATAGTGTTGGGAGTTGACCATAACCAATTGAGAGGTTGATACCTCAATCACCTTTGATAGGGATGGTAAGCCATCAACCAATTGAGGATTTGTTACCTCAATCACTTCTGGCGAAGGGTGGTCATGTCTATCAACCAATTGAGGGGTTGGTAACTCGTTCACTTCCAATGGAGGATGTTCATGTTCATCGACCAATTGAGGGGTTGATTCCTTAATCAGTTCTAAGGGGTGGTCTATCTTAGTTCCAAGTACTAAGTTTGCTTGGTCTATGATGATGGTCTCTTCCTTCACATATAATATGATCTATATAAGCATGTTTTACTTTAAGCATAATTCATACATGTCATATTGTTACTACGCTATCCATTGATTATGGTATTGCATTTTGCCTATGTTGTGTACCTCTTGTTGCATTGCATCCTGCATACTTAGTACATTTAAACGTACTAACGTATACTCTATACAGACATGATGTTACCATGTAGGGACCGGAGCACCTATTGATCATCATCCATATAGATAGTTGATCTTTGGAGATAAGCTTTGGTGAGTCTTCAAGTCCGAGGACACTATCTACATTAGTCTTCCTATTTTGACACTTCTTTATATTGAACACTTATTATTATGAGGTTGAGCCCGGAAAGTGTCTTAGCCCTCGCTCCATTCCATGTTAGAGGTGTTGCTTGATATTATGATTTACTTGTGCTATGAACTTGACTCTTTATGTTTTTATGATTATCAAAGACTTCACTTAGCCCAGCTTCCCTTTTTCATATCTTTTGTAGTTGTTTAATTTGCTTTCGCAACCAAGAATGTGTGATTTTATATGTTAAAAAGTTTGCTTAGGTTCCCATCGGGTTCTCATTCGTCATTTCACGTCTAGGTCCTAAGATTGGGCCGTGACAAATTTTCCCTCGTGTAAGATTCGAGAAACTTGATGTTTCTGAGTATCCATCAGACGAGGCCTTCTACGAGTCGTAAAATACTTTAGGTCTCGTAGATCCTAGCCTGGAATAAATTACTCACTGGAAATCTCTATATCTAGTCTACTACACATAAACCATTTTATGAGTCATATTTAGTCTCGTAGATGTTTCCAGTAGCAAAAACTTATTTGAACCACTATTTTACAAAAGCTCTTTACAACTCGTAGTATCCACTACGACCCGTAATGGTGCTTTTGTAAAACCCTTCTGCAACTTAACTCAGATGATTTCATGCATTTTAATTTTGAATTGTGGGGCTAACCTAGGTTTGTATGTGTTTATGTTGTAGGCGCTATGGCCCCAAAAGCAAAATGCAATGAGATGTGATCCCTACAGAGGAGGCTCAGAGATCAGCCTTCGGATGATGAACAGGCCACTCAACTGAGTAGCTCACTAGAGGTGTTGGATGTTAACTCAGACCCAGAGGCAGCTACACAATAGACCAGAGCCACTACTAGAGCTGGGTGGACTCAAGCTCTTTGCACTCCCTAGTCTGAAGAGGGAGGCAACGATAAGAGAGGCTTACCATAGATGACTCCAACCAGAGAGAAGTCCAGCCTTGAGGATGGGTCAGATCTAGAGTCCTCCATCACACCTTGATCATCACCATCTATACTGGATGCCTTCACTAGCCAATGGTGCATCGAGGGCAAGAATGAGATATATGTGGAAAGTACGCAACCAATTGTGCAGGGCAAGCCAGCCCGCTTCATCTTTGAGGAACCTCAAGTCATATTAGACAGACTAGACTATATCCTGGGTAGGACATGATGACTCGGTATGGGCTTCAGTGGCTCACACATGCACTTGGATGATGCTCCCCGACTATGGTGAGGGATTTTATGCCTCAAATGTAGCTACTATCCAGATCACTCTTCCAGAGGAAAGAAGCCCTTGCTCAGCCTAGACTGACCAAGATAAGAGTGAGGGAACGACAACTGGATATATTTGAGACCCCTATCCACCAAATACTATTTGGTCCTGAGTTTCCTGCACCCAGATCCACCGCATAGTTCTACTATAGGGTGGGGCAGATGAGGGACCCACTTGTGATAAAAGATCCAGAGCGACAAGCCACTTTGATGAGATGGGGACTGGGTATATTGTTGTGCAGGGTCTAAAACTTGCATGGGTCACCACTCACTCAAAGCCAATCATAAAGGCTTCTCTCAGTTTCCCCGCCAAATTTTGGTAGGTGGTTGTTCGTTCACACATCCGGTTGATACATGATGATAGTACAGTAACGTCAGAGTGTGTGGTTTTGGATTCTAGCATCTTAGCTGGCTATGATATTGACTGGGCCTACCTTATCGTGGAGTAGATTCATAAGGCCGCACTGAAGAGGTCCACCTCTGTCCCATACCCATGCTTTATCTACAGGCTCTATCTCGAGTTGAGGGTGGAGATACTACACCAACTGGGCCAATTGATTATGGACTAATGCACATTGGATCCCAACCTGGTCAACGTCAAAGAGAACCCTGTGGCACACTAGCGAGCACAACCTCCACCTAAGCCTGAGATATTTGCCCTAGCATAACTACCTGAGAGTTCAGAGACTGCCACTACTACTATTGCTACTACTAAGGGGAGGCCCCTGCAGCCTGAGGCTTTTGACGAGATGGGGCCTACTGCTGTTGTTCCTGCACCACAGCCCACGACTTCCCAGGCTTCTAACATGGGCATGGTCTATGTGTCTGCCACATCTATACAGGCCTTAGGGTAGAGGTTATCACATGCTGAGTCATAGTTGCATCAGCTTGTTCATCAGATCAGGCCATGGGTCCACCAGGCCATTTCAAACTCAGAGGGTCAGATGCAGGCATTCGCGATCACTGCTATTCATTATAGTATCTCTGTCGTGGATGCCCACATTAACACCTTCGAGGAGAGGGTACAATAGAGATTAGATGAGGTTTGGCCTTTAGATTTCTCAATAATACAGATGGTGATCCAGTAGCTCCGACCTGTCATGATAATAGCGCTTGCGACACCAGTTGCACTACCAGTAACCATATATTTGGTTCCGTTATGTCACCTAAGTTACACCTCTTTTTTAGAGGACAAAGGAGACTCTGTCAAGAAATAGAACCTAACCAACGTTAGGGTCAAACCCACAAGAAATACGTAGACTTAAAGACAAATTCACCAATATACAATCCAAGTAGTTAACCGACTCAAATCCCCAAAGAGGCGAAGGTTTGCAATAATTTATGAGAAAACAAAATAACTAACTATCACGAGAGAAAATCCAACAATAGAGAGCAACTAGGGTATTGTATTCTCCATGATTCCCCAACTCTGTATTCCCAGATAATCTAATTCTTGTCTAGTGTATAGCATGCAAGACGGTAATTTAAGTTCACCAAGCCCTTTGGCAAAGGTGAGAGGCAAATTTCACTATGCGACTTGGCCCATCTCCATAGTGTGCATTACTAACCATTACCTATATGTGCTAGTACAACCTCCCCTTGACCCAGTTTGGTTGATTAGATGAGAACACATTAATTGAATCCTATTAATTAATTTTTTTCCTGTTCATTACTACCTTGATACAGTAACTAAAACTAGGTGGATTCTAATGTTCGCCACTATCAGAAAATATGAAAAATGAAGAGAGTTAATTGATACATGCATATACACCTTCCAACAATTGTAGAGTATCCGATTTTACTTTGTTATTTCTTCATTGTTCCTATAACCCTAATTGTGGATTTAGCTATTCATGTTATGTGTAGATGAAGAGATTATGAATTGAGAAGATATAACTAAATATTTACACTTGAAATAAGATCAAGCAAATCCAATTTCAAAGAAAATCACAAGCTTGAAGACTGAAATAAAGTACAAGGGTTTCAAAGACTCTATCACAATTTTCTCTCTTAAAATATTGAGTTCTCTGAACACACAACCTACAACTACTGAAATGTCACGTAAACTAACCAGAATTCTTGAAAATTAAGCTAAAGACCTATTTATAATAAGTAAAAACAAGTCCTAAACAAATTAGAAAAATTGGTCGGCAAACTCCACAAAAGCACTCTATGACTCGTAGTGTCTTTTACGGCTCACTGTCGAGGTTACTTAATCAGTTATTGGAATTTTGGACTTCTCTTCTACGACACCCTGTCATGACTCACAAAAGTGGTTTATGACCCGTAAAGTGGGTTTCGTCTGATGAATTTCCTGCAAGTCCACTTCTCTAGTCCTCATGGAACGAAAGGTGGTTTACGACTCAGAAATTACTCCACGACTCATCTGCATGCTCGTATACTTCACTTCAGAAACTTGGCCCCTCACTAGAATTTCTCTCAAAACACCTTTACGACTCACAGAGTGCTCTACGACACGTATAAGGTCTCATACAACAATAAAAAAACCCAGGAACTTCTGCAATTTTTCCCCAAATTATGGCGAACCTGTAATCCTGCAAATCTAAGAACAAAAACACATAAAACCCACCAATATCGCATTGAGAACACACAAAAGCCTATGTTTTAAGTATCAAAAGTGCTATATTCTGTTGACCCATTAACACCCTCAACTTAAAATTATTGTTTTTCCTCAATCGATGACTCAATCTACATAGACAACACGTAACACAGACCTCAACTCCATGGCATACATCATACACATCTCACACTCAGATGCCCACACCAACATTTTTGAAATTAGATTATATAGCTATTTAGCAAACCAATGCAAATTGCAAACTGGTGCATGTGACAACACAACTATAACAAGCAAGGGATTAGCAACAGTTAGTGCTGACAATTTTAGCCCATATTAATAAAATCAGCCCATTTAATCAATATTAAATAATTTAGGCCACACATTTTTCAGGTAGAGATAAATATGAATTTCAGCTAACTTCTAAAGCCCATATAAATATCGGCAAATCTAGACAAAATAAGTAAAATATGGGTACCCATTTAAGTACAAAACAAACCATCTTCTAAAAATCCCTAAAGCCTAAATTCTAAATTCCTAAATCCTAATGCTGAAGACTGAAGACCCAATGCAAATAGCTTAACGATTCATCCATTGTTGCTCGCAAGCAAGATGTGAAGACCCATCCTAACACTGTTGAAGACTCAACTGGACTTTGTTGTTGCTAGCAAATAGTTGAATACTCCATTGCTCGCAAAAATCCCTGAAGGCCTAAATCACAAATCATCATCTCTCACTCTTTGTTGAAGACTCCATTGTTGAGGTATGTGTTTTTTGTTTTAATACTTTGATTTTGTTTTCTCTTTGCTAGTAATTCTATTTATGGAAAATGGAGCTTGGAAGAAACTAGTTATTTTATATGCTGATCAGGAAGTGGGAAACGGAAAAGTAATCAAATTCAAATTAGGGCCTCTAAAATCATCTTGTTTTTTGATTCTCTAAAATCACTAGATTCTCTAAAATCTGCTTGTTTTATTGACAGAGGTAAATGGAGGATAATGAGACTTCTTGTGAGATCAACTCATATATCTCAAGAAAACATACAAAAAGGAATACTTCAATCGTTTGGAACACTTTTTTGGAATTGCCTCGCACTAGCGACAGTTAAATGTCAAAAGCAGAATGTAAGGCATGTCATGATATCCTTATAGATGATGATGGTACTTCAAATATGAAGCATCATGTAGAGAGACACTAGGAAAATAGCCAAGAACGCGGATATGCACAGATTAATCAAGTAATTTATCGTGAGAAATTGTCTATTGCTATTCTAAAGCATAATTATCCTTTTAGCTTTGTTGAACATCAATGGAACAGGGATATCCATTCGTACTTAAATCAAACGGTAAAACCTATTTGAAGAAATACGGCTAAGGTTGATATTTTGAACTTGTATGAGAAGAAAAAAGAATTTTAGAAGTGTGAGGTTGCAATAATTCCTAGTAGAATCTATCTGATTTAAAATATATGGACTTCTATTGTGTCAAATGGCTAAATGTGTTTAACAAGTTATTATGTTGAATTGAATTAGAATCTTCAAAAAAGAGTGTTAATTATTTTTCATGTTCTGCCTCCATATTCAGGAGCATTTTTGGGTCCTTTACTTATTAAGTTAATTAAGGAATGGGGTATTGAAAAGAATAGTTTTACTCTTTGAAACGACCCCGAAAATGTGCCTCGGAATGCCCTAAATTTTATATTCTATATATGTCAAAATCCATTCGTTATGTCTAAAATCTGACTTCATATTTGTGATCAGAATGTCAAAATTAGGTGATTAAGGGTCTAATCCCGATTTAAGGGCGAAAGATTAGCAATTTCAATTCTTATAATTTTTCTTATGCAAAATCGATCCACGACAGCACCTCAAGCACAGCTGTCACGGACATATGTTTTTTTTGTCCTTCATGACAGGTTTGTATTATGAACTAGAGGCGGACCTGTGTATTTTGTTGCTAGTAATTTCTATCTCGGTCCAAGCCTTTTGAGTCTTGGGCTTAAGTATTCCCAAACGTGTTTTTACCTAAACTTAGCCAAATTTCACCCTCATATCATCCTAAACATTTTCCAGTACTCACTCAAACATTTAGTCATATTTTCACTTGCTAAACTCAGGTCCCAAATCCTCATCCCAAGCTAAGGTTCTCCTTTAAGATTCTTCTTCAAGCTTCAAGTCTCCATCTCCAATCTTCACCAAGCTCATCTCTAAGCTAAGGTATGTGGGTTTCTTTGATGGGTTCCTTTCACCCATGATACCCAAGCTTCTTTTTATTCAAATTACATAATTTAAAATTGATTTTCAAATGGATCTTGATTATTATGAAATTCATTGTACACTATGTAAAAGCTATGTAATGTTGTGACTATTCCACTATGTTTTGAGCTATAATTCTTTGATCTATTGTAAGATTTGATGAGGAGTTTTAATGCTTGTTGCTTAAGGGTGTTGATTCATGGTTTTACAATGAATTTTCTTGCATGATTTTATCTCTAAATTGCATAGTCTTTTGACCCCTGTTACACATCCGCCAAGTGTTTGATAAAAAGTCCGTCTAGGGACTCTTGTGGAATTGAAGGTCCAAAGCATGAGATATGATATGATTGATATTATGATTATGAAATGAGCTTATGTACTTGATAAATTCTATATAAGTGTTGCATTAGACCTTGCCCAATCTGGGGTCTTTAAGAAATGAGATAACTGAGATGGGGGTCTGTACTCATTAACCGAGGAAAGGGTAAGTACTTCTCCACCTAGTGATGGGGTGGTCTCATCACTAATCGAGATAGGAGCTTTTACTCATTGTCTGAGTTAAGGGTTAGTACTTCATCACCTAGGTGATGGGATGATATTAACACCAACCGAGTTGATGGTTTCTACTCATCAACCGAGTGAAAGGTTAGTACTTCACTACCTAAGTGATGGGACGACATCATCACTAACCTACCAAGGGGTTCGTACATTGGAAATCTAATTTGGTCTATTCCACACATACGATATCTTATATGAGCGAGAGTTTCTTAAGCATGTTTCACTTTAACATTGGTCATATATGTCATATTGCTATTTTATGTCTATTGCCTTTTGTTATGCATTTTGATTATGATGTCAATTTCTTGTTGCATTGCATCCTACCAACGTAATACATTCAAACGTACTAATGTATACTCTTTCCTACATGATAATGCCATGTAGGAACCAGAGCCCAAGTTGATCATCCTCCTCCTCGACATGGCTAGTTCGGTGATACTTAATCTAGTTGGTGACCCTCCATTTCGAGGACCTTGGTTTATGTTTTCCCTTGCTTTGTATTGAGACACTCCACTATATGTTCTATTTTGACTATGAGGGTGAGCCCAGTTACTTTGTCTTGGCCCCAGCTCTTATCTATTTATTTAGAGGTGTTTGTTGCATAAGTCATTTATCTATGATATGAGCTTTGACTCTTTTTCTCTTGATGATGATTTTTTGTAAGTTATCCCTTAGCCCTTTTGCCCTTTATTCTTACTTTATGTTATTTTACATTGCTTTCGTGATCAAGGATGTGTAATGATTTTCCAATATGCTAGCTTGGGGTCCCTGGTTACCCCTGCGCCATGTCAGATATAGGCCCTAGGCTTGGGTCATGACACTCTTACTTTGTATAATGCTACTTGCAACAATGGTGTGGTAGATCACTTAAAGGAACATTTATCTCTAATGCATTCGCTAGTTTGTGATGGAAAGTTCTTTCATGTTTGTTCTTTTGAAGGAAAAAAGATTTTCAAATCTCATTGTGGGAACCACATCTCGAATTTAATAGTGAAAGCTGGTTTGGGAAAAGCAGATGAAGCCATTGAAAAAGTCAAAGAAGGTGTTAAGTACGTTAAACATTCGGAAGGAAGAACATCAAAGTTTGTGGAATGCATTAATAATTAGGGATTGTCGTGTTCAAAGAAGCTTTGTCAAGATGTAACTGTTCATTGGAATTCCACTTACCTGATGCTTGATAGTGCTCTACTTTACCAACAAGCTTATATTCAATATATATTTCTTGATATTGAGTTTACGTATTGTCCTTCCGCGGAGGAATGGAAAAGGGTAGAGAGTATTGGTAACTTCTTGAAGCCATTTTATGAGATCACTACACTATTTTCTGGAAGTGAATATCCAACTGTAAATTTGTATTTGCCAAATGTATGGAAAATGCTAATGTTATTGATGAAAGCAAATAATATTAGTGATCGAGTTATTAATGATATGGCCACATTAATGCTGAGGAAGTTTAAAAAATATTAGAAGTCATATAACATGATTTTATCATTGACATTATTCTTGATGCTCGATATAAATTGAAGTTTGTGAAATTTTGCTTTTCCAAGATAGATCATGAGACCATTGATGCTGAATTTTAAAAAGTTGTCGATTATTTACAATTATTATTCAGAGAATACTTGATACCTTCTACCACAATTTCTCTTTTAAGGGAGAACATTTCTAATATAATCAATAATGAAATAAGGGACGATCTTGATGAGTTTGATGTGTTTGAGAATCATTTGGAGTCTGGTGAAATTCAAACACAATTAGATTTGTACTTGGAGGAGCCTAAACTTGACCATAAAGCAAATCCAAAGTTCGATGTCCTTGCATATTAGAAGGAAAATCAGGGAAGGTATCCAGAACTCTCATCGACGACATGAGATGTATTGATCATACCTATTACTATGGTAGCTTTAGAATCCAACTTTTGCATTAGAGGCCGCATAATTAGAAAGGTCTAAAGTTCTATTTTACCTGCAAATACTGAAGCAAAGTTATGTTCTAGAGATTGGCTTTGAAGACAAGAATGTAAGTTATTATTTACATGTTCCAATTTTATTTTATTTTATTATAATTGCCTTATTTCTATTATTTAACGTCTTATTTGCCTAGATTATTATGAATTAAACTCTGACGAGGATGAAATTATGGTGGAACTTCAGTCGTATCTTGATAAACTTCGCTCGCATTGATGGGTTTGTTATGTATCTATATATATATTCTCAGTTTCAGAGCCGTATCTTATTAGTTGGACATATTGGGTGTGGTTGGTAGCTAGTGTGGAAGTGAGCTTCGTTGGGTTGCTCTGTGGTGCTGCATTGAGCATGTTGCTCTGTGGTACTGCATTAAGCATGTTTCTCTATGGTACTACATTGAGCATATTGCTCTATGGTACTACATTCAGCTACTCTAGAATTTGGGCACACCTCTAATGGCTAGTTCTCCTCTTTTTGTTAGCCTTTTTTATCTTTTGATTTTGTTTTAGAAGGTTAGCGTGTAGGTGTTCGCACATCAGAGATGTAGAAATATGATAAGACAGATAACAATACAACTTGATATAACTTGTGGAGAACAAGAAATGCACCACTTAAGATAAATGTGACTGCAACAAGAATCCATCCTATAATGACTACATTGCAAAACAGTAAAACTGCTTTAGAATCCAATTTATTTCTAATAGGTTCCTTGTTATGGCGAGAAGTATCGTTTCTAGTAATAACACTTACATGTATACAAGAAATTGCAAGCCAACTATAGAGAACACTGCAGCAAATTGTCAACAAGATAATTGTCAGTTAATATGTTCTATAGATTATCAAATTTAAAAGAGAACAAAACTTATAGATTATCAAATTTGAAAGAGAACAAAACTTACAAGTTGTTTATGTGTTTGTCGTAATTAACCCTTCCCTTTCTCACCACTCTCTTTGAAAATCAAAATCCAACTTGATGAAATTGTGATTGTGTTCTGCTTGAGGTCCAGATAATGCAATTCTGTGAGCTGTGATTGTGTTCTATTGGCTAGACATTGATTTCTTGGGAAGTATGTTGCATAGTTTTATTGGGCAGTATGTTGTGTTCTGCTTGTGATTGTTGTTTCTTATGATTTCTTGGTTAGATAGTGTAATTCTGCTTGTGATTGTTGTGTCTTGGGTAGTATGTTGTGTTCTGTTGTTTAATAATTTTTACATTTGGTCTTGGACGGTACGTTGTGTTTCTGTTATTTATATATTTGGATCTTTTTGTTTAAGATTTCGAGGAAAATGACATTTTGTCTTGGCGTCTTGCGACATTGTTGGTTGTTCTCCATTTGCTTCTGCACTATAGGAGATTGAGGAGCAAATGCTACATTTTATTTAGTTTCTTGTTTTAGAAAAGATGCAATAAAAAGCAGTCATACTTAGTCTATCCCTATTATAACTAAGCTTCTGTTATTGTACTTGTATTTTTGTACTTCGATTATTGTATTTTGATATTAATATTTGATTTTGAGAAGAATTGATGAATTGAAGTCAAGTTATTTAATGGGTTAGAACCAATTTAGTTTCGTATTGCCGAAAAAAATAGATAAATTGAAGTCACGAAAGGGATAACATTTTTTGGAAAAAGGCCAAGTAAACATAAAGGGGTTTTAAATGGGTTAGAGCCATATTTATCCAAATCATATTTACCCATATTTATATGGGTGAATTGTAATCCAATCCATTTTTACTCAGTCCATATTCAATCCATCCAAATCCAATCCAATCCCCCTATTTTCCATCCCTATAACCAGTCCACAATCACTGAACAAGTCAAATACTAACAATCCAATGCAAGTGCCCTCACAAAAAGAAGTCCAATATATGACACTCAATGATGGTTTCATGTTTAAATCATGGGATTGTACAAAAATACTAACTCTCACAATAGATATTAATGTATGATGACTAATACCATAGGCATTCCCCTATACTCATGACATAGACCTTCAACTAATTAGACTAGGATCACTTTAGGACTTTCTAGGCTTGTAACACAGGCTCAAGGGGCTTTAGTATGATATTTAGGGAAAATAGTAACTAAAGGCTCTCCTTGAATATTTAGGGAAAATAGTAACTAAAGGCCCTCCTTTAACTGTGTTTCTCTACACCTTTGCCCTACCAACTTAGCTATTTTTACCTTATTCTCCATTTTTCCTTTTTCAAGCTTTTCTAGATGCTTTTGTATCATTTTTTTAAGCTTTTTGCCTTATTTTCATACTTCATTTTGCTTTTTAGCTCTTTCTATGGCATCTTTCATTTTTCTAGCACCCAGTACATGGTTTTTCCTCTTTTTGTTCTTATCTTCTCATTCCTAACTCACCCTCTTATTGTTGTGTCTTACCTTTATACCAACCACTCGTAACTTAGGCTTTTAGCCTGTGTTCAGCTGCACAAGATCTATCCTCTAAACCAGGGACTCTTTTGGTAGCCACCCTCAACTAAGGCTTTTTGCCTCAGTCAAGCTACACAATTTCCAAGGAAAGACCAAGGCCAAATTTAGGAGTTTTCACTGGACAAGGCTAGGTCAATCTGGTATTTTCAAAGAATAGGTACATGTTAGGATCAAATATTTCGAACAAGGGACATATCGTTATTTGGTTGTTATTTTTAGGTTAAAGTAGACTATTTAAGAACAATGGCCTAAGATCCTTTCCTAATCTACCATCTAACTTAGAGTAACAAGGCAACTTTTGAATTAGTACAAAACACATGAATTTAGCAAATAAGCTCACACTCACATGTCACCGCATACATTATCAACAAAAGACACATAGATCATACTTCTTATCTTAATTTACCCACACTCATCGGAACAGATATTGTCAGATACCAAAACATGCATGGTTACTATCTAACTGTTAATCAATATATTTTTTGGTTGAGGTCATTTTTCAAAGCACAACACAAAAACATGTTATATGCAATAAGTATTGGTACTATATGCTAGAAATATTATCTAAACATCCTAAACATGTCGATTCAACATAATATAAATATCCACAGGGAAAAAGAACAAAAGCAAAAAAAATCTCGTGATAAAAAATTGAGGTAGTTATGGACTAGAAGCTACTCAAACTTCATTGAGGCCTATAACTACCAACACCCTATCAAAGAAGATGCACATTGTCCCTAATGCACAAAATCAATCAAAAATAAAATATAAGGGGTCAAAAACACATACCTGGGTGCCTAAGTGTTAGTCTACGGCTGAATCTGGCCACCCTTCTCCTGTAGGGTGGTCTGCTCAGAAGTGGTACTCTGTCAGATAGGGCAAGCACCCCCATTTATCTGTCACTCGAGCTCATCTCATCTCTTCATCACTCCTCAACTCCCTCAAGGAATGCTCGAGATCCTTCTCCTCTGACCTGCTCGCACTTACATATCTATCCTATGGATCGTCCTCCACTTATAGAGGCCTCTTCCAGAAGTAATACTGGGTAGGACCATTAGGAGCAAACAAATCCAGTACTGACACCTGAGGTGTAGTCACTGGAAGTGCAACAGGTGTTGCGAGTATTATTGTCATGTTAGCCTAAAGCTGCTAGATCTCCATCTGCAGCACTGACAAATCTGAAGGCTGGGCCTTGCTCAATCTCTTTTGTACCCTCTCCTTAAAGTCATCAATGTGAGCATCCAATGTAGAAATACGAACCTGGATAGTAGCAATAATAAATGCCAGTGAACAACCCTCTGAGTCTGTGATAGCCTTGCAGACCCATGGCCTAATTTGTTGAATAAGTTGAGTCAACTGGATATTAGCATACAATAACCGCTGCACCATGGACTGTATAAAAGTGGCAGACACATAGATCATGCCTGCAGTAGTGGCGTGTGAAGTAGTGGCCTCTGGTGTAGGTGCGTCAATAGTGGGGCCCCTATTCTCATCTACCTCATACAGGGGTATCTCCTAAGTAATAGTAGCAGGGGTGGTGGTGCCAATCTCAAAACCCTCAAGTGGTGGCGCTGGGGCGAATATCTCTGGCATAGGTGGAGGTTGTGTTCACCGGAGTGCCACCGGGTTCTTATCAGTATTGATCAGGCTGGGTTCCAAAGTGTGCTAGGCCCTTAACTAACCAGTCCATCTTATATAGAATCTCCAACCTAGACTCTAAATAGAGCCTATGGATAAATACGGGAAAGGGATCGGGATGGCCCTGTTCAGTGAGGCGTCATGTATCTACTCGGCTATGAGGCAAATCCAATCAAGGTGATAGCCAGCTAAGATGCTGGCAACCAAAATGGTACGCTATGGTGTTAAAGTACTGTCTGTAAGTGTCGGCTAGATGCATGATCAAATAATAGCCCACACAAAATTTGGCGTGGAAGCTAAGCAAAGCCTTGCCAATAGGCTCCGAGTGAGTGGTAACTTAAGTAGGTTCCAGAACCTACTCTACAATATACCCGGCCACTGATCTCATCAATGTGGCTTATTGCTCGGGATCCTTCATAATAAGCGGGTTGCTAGTTTTCCCCACCCTGTAATTGAACTTTGCGGTGGATACGGGGGCATGGTACTCAGGCTCAATAGTATACAGCAGATTGTCTCCTCTGTTATATCAACCCATTATCCCCTCACTCGTGTCTCTTTCAGTCTGGGCTAGGTGAGGGGTTTTTTCCCCTTTGGTAGAGCAAGCTAGATGGTGGCTACATAAAATGCACAAAATTCCCTTACCATAGTTAGGGAGTAACGCCCAAGAGAAGCAGTCAACCACTGAAGCCCGTACCATATCATCGTGTCCTAGAGGCTGGGGATACGACTAAATCCATCTGCAATAACTTTAGGCTCCTCAGATATGGAACAAATAGGCTTGCCCCAATACTCTTTCGGCTGTATGCCCTCTCTGTATATCGCCTCCATGCCCTCGATGCACCATCAATTAACAAGGGCATCCGGTGTAGATGATGATAATGCTACGACAGAAGACTCTGTCTCTGATCTCTCCTCAGAGCCCTCCTCAAAATTGGACTCCTCTCTGGATGGAGTCATGTATGGCATGTTGCTCCCCTCACTGCCTCCCTCCTCTGACTAGGAGGACTAGCTACTGGAGCTTGAGTATGCCCAGCACTGGCTGAGGCTCTGGTTTATGGTATAGCGGTATTTGGGTTTGGAACGACATCTAGGACCTCTAGTGACCCACTCTACTAAGGGGACTGCTCCCCACTTGAATGCTCATGTGAAGGCTCATCCTTGAGCATCCCCTGTAGGACTAGAATCACATCTCTTTTAGCTTTAGGGGCTATAGACCTAAAAAATCAATACATACAGACCATGGTCAGCCTACAAATCAACAATTGAAATGCAAAATTCATTTAAGTTTAGTTGCAGGTAGGCTGTATAAAGCACCTTTATGGGTCATAGTGGATACTACGGGTCATAAAGTGCCTTCATAAAGTAGTGGTTCAGAATAATTTTTGTTGCTGGAAAAGTCTACGAGACCCAGTATGACCATAAAGTAGTTTATGAGTCATAGACTAGGGTTGTAGAAAATTTTAGTGAGTAATTAACTCAATTAGGGTCCAATGAGACCTATCTACAAGCCGTAAAGTGATCTATGACTCTTAGAAGGTCTCGTCTGATGGATACTCAGAAACATCAAGTTTCTGAAATTATGCACGAGGGCCAATTCAATCATATATTGCTTTATAGGCCTTAAAAATCACTCGTGAACCAAAAATATAGGTCACCTGAGTTTTGCAATCCATCACATGGACCACCAAAAGACATTTTCAACAAACACTTTATTAGAATCGAAGTAGGAACACACACCCACATGATTTCACTATTGTAACCCTACCCTAAACATGTTCTTCCATAATACTCACCCCATCTAAAAAAATGATTAGTGCTTCGACCACTTCTAATTAATTAACACAATATCATCTATCTATGTCCTCACTCACTAATTCCACAAGAACAAATTATGCAATATCATTCAATAATATATGGTGGGTGATTCAATAGACACAAACAATAAACCCAAAACAATTAAGAAAACAATGCCCAATTCCAATTTTAGGCAATAATCAAGAATGGGCATCCTAATTACAAATGACAGAATTTAAATTCAATAAGGATTTCATATCTAAAGATTATGCCCCAAAAAAGTTTCAAATCAATCATTTAAAAGAAGGCAAATTAATAATTTTAACTAAATGAAAAATTCACCAAGAATTGAGATGTAACTTGAAGAAGATGAGAGAGATGCTTAGGCACAAAACCTTAGGTTGATAGAATTTTGGCCAAAAATGGGTTATGGTGGTCGAAAATTAGAGGGGGCGTAGGTTAGGTAGTTTGTTTGTAATTTTAGGTCAAAAGTGGGGTAAAAATTATTTGACCCCTCTATTTATATTCTACTAGGTCAACTAAATATTTTACTAGGCCTGACCCTACAAAATCCTAATTATGAGTCGTAGATGTATCTATGGCTCATAGATCATGGTTTCAAAGAACCCTCAACATTTAGAAAAATTTCATAAAACTTACTTGGGTCTATGAGGTCCATTAATGACTTACAATTGTGACAGCCTATAACTCCACGCTCTTGTGTATCCATGTTTCAAGCCTTATTTGGTTAGATTGGGCATGTATTAGGGTCGTGGGAGACTTCTAGTACTTAGACAATTTCAAGACTTCCTTAGGAATTGAGTTTTGTGTGTCGGTTTGTGCAAAGGTAAATTTTAATTGAGCATAATTAGCACACAAAGAACTGGACAACCCACAACAAGTCAAATGAAAGAACTTTGAGTTAGCTTTCAAACGCACTTGGTTTCACCTCATTTCGAGTTCTGATGAAGGAGTTATGATAATTTTTGTGAGACCCTCTCGTGCAGTGAAACCACACGGGCAACTTGACGGGCAGTGGGGCCTTAGACGGGCCGTCTGGGCTGCCTTGACCTGGAAAAGACCATTTTTGGTCTATGTAATGCGACACGGCTAGTGCCACTGACCATGTGGCTGGTCATGGAGTATGTGCAAGTAAGGAAGAGTGGGTGTGGGAAGAGTTTTCTTGGCTAAGTGTTGTGCAACAAAAATTGAGGTTCACGCTCCAATAACAAAGCGGTCACATTCAGCAATAAATCTAACCGGAGGTTAGGGTCAAATCCATAGGGAATACAGGGCTTGACTATATAGATTCACTATAAACAATTTTAGCACCTATTACTAAAATCTCTAAATGGGGTTTTTTTGTAATTTAAGAACAAAAATGGAAGTGCACCCTATGCTAATTATGCGAGAAGATACTCAAATTTAGGGATAACTTGGGAATTGTGTCCCCCATGATTTGTTGACTCAATCACTCTAGATAACATAACTCTAATTGCGAATTGGCATGCAGGACCGTAAATTAGGTGCTTCCAGCCCTCTTGGGAAAGTGAAGCTCGAATTTCACCATCTCGCTTGGTCGGCAACCATAGTGTTCCAACTAACCGCTACCTATTGCCCCAGTCAACCTTTCCTTGGTCAGGTTTTGTTGATTACACGAGAACACATCAATCGAATCCTATCCTTTACTTCCCTTTTTCTATTCGTCACTACCTTGGTCAAGATCATGATAGTAGGTAGGGTTTGGTGTTCGCCACCACCAAACGTCACAAAATATGGAGGGAAATAAATAATACATCCAAAACCCCGATCAAGGAAATGTATAAAGTCTAGGTTATTTCAAGTCAACTGCTCATGGTTCCTAAAACTCCAAGCCATGGGTACTTAGCTACTGATGACTAGGGCAAAACCAACAACAAAATGAAGTTAAAAGGCATAGTTGAGAATTTACCCAAAACAATGAAGAATAAGAACACCACAATTGCAAACCACAAGCTTTGCTTAATAGAGGATGAGTACATTGTGAGTTTTGCAATACCCAAAAGTGGATCTTCAAAATTAAAAATGAGAATCTACATTAAACCTTAGAAGAACCATTAGAATATTCAAGAGAGAATATTCAAAGTGTTCTACCTAATATTCAATGTCTCAACTATGCTTCTAAAACCTTATCATTAGGTATTTATACTATTTACAATTTAACCCTAAAAATTAAATAGAAATGACAGCTGGCAGCAGGTACATAGTTACGACTCGTACGATAACCTATAGGCCATAATGGAGGTTTCATGGTCAGCTTCTCGCATTTTGGACTTTACTTCTATGACCCACTGCTACGAGTCATTGCTTGGGCTACAACTCGTATGCTCCTCTCGTAGTCTAGGCCTTCAGTTCTCGGTCCAAACTTTTAGCTCTCTATTTGTTACTACAATCCTGCCTATATGAGTCATAGTGAGACATACGACTCGTAGAGTGTCCTCATAGGGCTGACCTCCACTTAGCAAATTCTTGATTTTTCTCACTGTTTCGTACTACAAGATTACCCTATGACTCGAAACTTGGGCTACGACTTGTAGAATGGCTCGTATGTCCTGTACTTAGCAAAATCTACAATTTTCTCCCAAAATCATGCCAACCTATATTTTCAACAAAAACAACATAAAAACATTAAAAGGCATATTAAGAACTTACAAAATCTCTTGTTTCAAGCATCAAATTTGTTATATTTTGATAGCATATCAACACCCTCAACTTTGAACAGTTGCTTATCCTCAAGAGACGACTTAATCTAAGTAGACAATGAGAAACACATAGTAGCTACTATAATGGCATATACATCACTAAACTATAATTCAGGTACCCAACTCTCATTTTAAAAACTGACTGCAAAGCTATTACTCAAACCACAATATAAAGAAGCATCTGGAAATCCAACTATGACAAGCAATGGATTATCAACAATCCACAATCACTGGACTAGTCATATGCCAATCATGCAGTGCAAATGCCCTCATAGAAAAGAAGTCCCTCTTTCTCACTCCAGATGCATTTAAAATTCAGGGACTATGCAAGCATTCTCACTCTCACAAATGAAATTCATGCATAATAATTAACACTATAAGGTTGCCTCTATACTCAGCTTTCGGATTGATGATAAAGTGGATTACTTTAGGACTTAATGGCTTGTAACATAGGCTCATGGGGCTTTGGTATGGCATATTAGGGAAGTAGCGACTAAAATCTATCCTTTAACCACGTTTATCAACACTCTTACCTTCATGACTCAACCATTATCAATTAATCCACACTTATTCTTCCTTTTCAAGGTGCTTTCTTTCTCTTTTTTAGTTGTTCCTTGTTTTTGAACTCATTTTTTGTTATTCTCTTCAATCCAAGGCAACGTTTCTTTTCATTTTCTCACCTGGCATATGACTTTTTCCTTTCTTTCTTTCCTGCCCAACTAACAACCTCATTTTCATTACCTTACCACAAGAAAGACTACCCTCAACTTAGGTTTTTAGCCTGAGGGGAAGCATACAATATCAATTCCCCAAACCAGGGACACAATTTGTAGCCACCATCAACTTAGGCTTTTAGCCTCAATCTGCCATGAACCAAGCCTAGGGCCTACTCATGACTAGCAAATAGGGAATATAAAGGAACCCCAAACAAGCCTCATAGCATATTATTGCACATCCTTGGTCGCGGAAGCAATTAAAAATGACAAATATAGGTAAGCATAGCAAGGGGAATTTGGACTTAGGGAAAGAGTTAAACACTTGAATAATGCAAATGAGTCAAAGTTCAACTATAATACATAACTTGTCCAACAATACCTCTAGGCATAGAACTTAGCGGGGGACAATATAAGCAACCTGTCTCACCCTCATTGTCAAAATAGAATATAAGGGAGAATGTCTCAATACATAATAAGAGCAACATTGACTAAGGTCCTCAAAGTGGAGGACTCACCAACTAGCTTGAGTAGTATTGAACTAGCTACGTAGCGGAGGAGGATGATCAACTTGGGTTTCGATCCCTACATGGTGATATTATGTAGGCAAAAGTATGTGTTAGTACGTTTGAATGTACTAAGTATGTAGGATGCAATTCAACAAGAGATAGGCATCATAATCAAAATGCATAAAAATAGGCAATAGGCATAATATAATAATTTGACATGTATGATCAATGCCTAAGTAAAGCATGCTTAAGAAACTCGTGCTTATATAGGGTATCATATGTGTAGAAAGGACCAAGCTAGATTTTCAGAAGTATATACCCCTAGGTTGGTTGATGATCGTTTCACCCAATCTCCCTAGTGTTGTGGTACAAACCCCTTACATGGTTGATGATAATTTCACCTTATCACCTTGGCGGCGAAGTACAAACCCCTCACATAGTTGATGAAAATTTCACCTTATCACCCTGGCGGTGAAGTACAAATCCCTCATATAGTTGATGAAAATTTCACCTTATCACCTTGGTGGTGAACTACAAATCCCTCACATGGTTGACGATAATTTCACCTTATCACCCAAGTGGCGAAGTACAAACCCCTCACATGTTTGATGAGTACAAATCCCCACCTTGGTTATCAAGGTACAACCCTCACAACAAGGTTATTCGGGCTTTTAGTCCCCCCGGATAAGGCATGGTCTAACGCAACGATTTATGTAGATTACATCATATGCATAAGCTTCTTTCATCATTATAATATCAATCATATAATATGTCATGCTCTGAGACTTCCATTCCTCAAAAAACCACATCTAGATATTTTATCAAACATTTAGAGGGTGTGTAATGCTAGTACAAAACCATAAAATATAGAAATGAAATTATGCAAGAAAATCTATTGTAAACCATCAATCAATACCTTGCAACACCCTCAAGAAACATATATCAAAACCCCTCATCAACTCTTACAATAAATCTAAGATTTATAGCTCAAAACATAGCAAAACAATCAGAATTTCACATAGCTTTAACATGGTTCAGTGAATTTCATAATAAGCAAGACCTATTTGTAAAATCAACTTTAAATCTTGCAAATTAAGTAAAAAGGCAATTAGGGAACCTTAAGTAGAAAATCCCAATGGATAAAACCTACATACCTTGCCTTTGGATAACCCTCGAAGAGGATTTGAAATGGAGACTTGAAGCTTGAGCAAAATCCTTGATGAAATCTTTAAGATTGGTCTTGAGCTTTGGGACTGGAATTTAGGGTGAAATATGAGTCTAAGTGTTTGAGTAAGTATTGGGGAATACTTAGGATGATATGAGAGTGTAATAAGGCTAAGTAGATATTTTCAAGTATGGGAACCCTTAGTCCCAAGACTTTCTAGACTTGGACCAAAGTTAAAAAAAAACAAGACCAAAATAATTACTCACTGGAATTTGCATTTCTGCACATACGAGTTTTATGAAAACGGGCATAAATTCTTCATCCAAATTCGGAATGAGGTGAAACCAAGTGAGTTGGAAAGATAATTCAAAGAGCTTTAATATGGTAGGCTGTGGACCACCTAGTTCTTTGTGTGGTAAGAGATATGCCCCTTTAAGTTTGACCCTCCTAAATTGCATTTTTGTGATTTTTGGAATTTGATACGGTTACTCTAAAATTCTAGTTAAAACTATTTCCCACTAAATTTTAGCCCTAAATAAGAATATGAGGTCAGATTTTCAAAATAATGAATATATTTTTAGATATATAGAAATTACGATTCCGGGCACTTCAGAGGTAAATTTTCGGGCAGTTTTTTAGGCCCTTTCAATATTTCCCCCTTGGGAACATTCGTCCCCGAATGTAAAAGAAACGTACATGATAAGAGTGATCATGAAAAAATCTGCCCCGACAAGAATGTCACATTATATTTAAATATCCAATTTCAAAATCTCAACGTAAACATTAATGCATATGAATGACATAGGGGCTGAAATGCAAGACTAGGAATCACGAAAAGGACTTAACATGTCATCATAAGCTTGAATAGAATGAAAGAAATATGGATATTGCTTCTCCATGCCCATACCGGCTCCCCAAGAACCACAAATGGATAGACGACTAACACCACATAATTATCGATCAATTTCTCCACTCACCCATCCAACATCTCCACCAGGACCTTCTTCTAAGCCAACTTATCCTCCATATCACCCACAATCAACAACTCAATTATCAACCTTAAATACAACTAACACACTTGGTACCATAACCACCATCTCCCCCTTGGGAGACAACCTCCACTCTATCGTTCTCTCACCCAAAATATCCAACTCTTATAAGGATGAAATCAACGTGTTGCCTAATCTAGACCTCTTTACCCAAGAAGATTTGGAAATACCAAGAATGTTACACCACTATGCTCAACTTCGCTCAACCTAACTTCCAATCTAACTAATCAATGGACCCTGCTATTCTCCTCTTTGCCACCATCAAAAACACATGTTAGGCTACCTAGAGCACTGACCGCAACATTAGCCTTATCAGGGAAAATGATACACACTTATATCACAATCCTTAAGGACTTCTAACCACCTTCTTGCTAGCCTCAACTCAAAAGTATCATAATTAGTAACTAACCTCTCATCTCCCAAGACTTGCAACACAACTCCCAAATGGTTCACAAGCTCTAACAAAATCAATGCTCCACCACTAAAGGCCACCACGAACATGCCAAGGTAGGGTTTTAAGACCCTATTCATGTGACCTATAAAAAAACTTGGTGCATAAGTCAACCAACAACTCCACCAATATTCAAAATGCTCCTTCCTAATATGAGAGGACATTTAGGGATATCACCTACCCTCTTCCATACTTGGGAACAAAACTAGAACCTCAAATCAACCTTAGAGAAGTGACTAAATTATTGTAGTTAACCAAATAGATTGACCATCCCTACCCATCATACTACAACCTTACAGGTCCTACACTTATCAAAAGCATGCTATGTGATTAGCTAAACCACCTCAAGACCTCCAACACATAAATCTAAGTTCAACTAACATCACAAAACAAAACTTCTATGTAATAAGAAATAGGATAACCCTTATAGACCCCTTCTAACCACTATAGACTCATGCAATCATCCGGGACACACACATGAATCCTATTAGCACAAAGGAATAACACAAGGGATAGCAGCTTTCGGACCTATCAAATCACCCTAGTCAAAACATCAGTCGCAACATTAGCCTTACCCTAGTCAAAATATCGGTCACAACATTAGCCTTACATAGGGTCAACAAAGTCATAGGAGGAACAATAAAGAGAACCTACTCACAAGCTCCGATAATAGCCCACTAAACCCAAGAAGCTCCTAATACCCAAGGAAGTTAAGGTCTAGGCTAATCTCTAATCACCTTCGTCTTATTAGGGTCCACCTTAATATCATCATTGGTGACCATACAACCTAGGAACGCAACTTCTTATAACCAACTTTCTTCTCCTATTTATCATCCAACTTTCTTCTTCAAACTTTGTAGTACTACCCTCAAATTACTCACATGCACTATCTCATTAGGGAATGAACCATCATATCACCACCAGAACCACCACAAACCTATTAGAGTAGGGACTAAAGATCCTACTCATGAAACTCATAAGCATAACGGGTGTACTAGTCAGACCAAAGGATGCTACCCCAAATCCAAAATGCCGGAAAGGACATTCAAGGCCTCATCTACCACTAACAACAATTCTAATAACAAAACAACTTAGGTTCAACACCTCCAATTCTCATAAGATGATAAATGCAATCCCTTAGAACATAATTACACCTTATGACAAGAAATGGACCTACCTCCCTTGATACTATTTCACAACCTCCCACTCAAAGATGGACTCATTAGGGATTCGGGATCTAACTCTACAAGTCCTACCATACAAGAAAACACAACATGCAAACAATAAATTCCATCCTTAGCATGACATCAAAATCCACCACACCAACTCCAATGAGTTGCAAGCACGACCTAATGCAATACAAACCCGTATTAACACCTATGAACCTTCTACAACAATATACTCAACAAAAGGATAGAAACCAAAGGTCCCCATAACAAATTGGGCGCACAAGAAGCCCCACTAGAAACCAAAAAGAATAAAGAAGAAATAGTGGCACATCGGGCCTATCGATGCATGTGCAATAAAGCAAAGAAAACTTTAACTTATCGATAATAACATCAGATACCTCATCCCCTCCTTGAGCCACTTGATCAACATGACCAGCTCGATCCAAAGGTCGACCAACCTACTCTTCTATTGAACATATGGATAATCAATAATCTTGTGTTCCACCTCCCCATAACCATAGCATGCACCCATGTTCCTCAAACATGCTCCATCATACCTCCTTTCATATTTTGAGCATCTAGGACAAATCGACCGATTTTCACCCTTTTTTACACTTATGGGGACACTACTTTATCATATGACCCATCTCCCCATAATAATAACAAGCATTTGTACCTTTCAAGAATGGACCATCATGACCTCTACCACAAATTGGGCACCTAGCATAAGGAACTACACCACCTCTATTTCTTCCCTTGGAACATTGGAACTTACCCCCATTACGGGCCCTTTTAGCCTCACTACCTCCCTTCTCACCACTAGAAGTCTGGGGAGCACCCACTTGTTGATTGAGTTGAGTTGCCAATGTTTTCACTTCTTTGGCCATTACCCATAAATCATTACGAACTAACGCATTGACATACCTCCATCTCGAGTAGCTTGAGACATATCCTGAAATGTAATGGTTAGGGGTTAGCAATAAGCCCTAGGGGACCTAACTCTATAGCATGACATGGATCATGAAGAAGCAAAATATTTCCTAGAATGCCTCATAGCCTCCTACTAATAGTTGTGGTGACAACACAATCATGAATATGACTCTAATCAATGCCGTGTGTTGGTCTCTGAGGATCTATCAACCTAGTACTTTTATACCATATTATTCACAATCGAAGCCTAGGGCCTAGTCGTGACCTGTGAAGTGGGAACCCGAAGGACCCCAAACAAACATCATAGCATATCATTACACATCCTTGGTCGCGGAAGCAATTAAAAAAGAAAAAATAAAGATAATTATAACAAAGGGAATTGGGACTAAGGGAAAGAGTTAAACGATTGAATAATATAAAAGAGTCAAAGTTTAAGCATAATACATAACTTGTCCGAAAACACCTCTAGACATAGAAGATAACGGGGGCCAAGACAAGCAACCACACTCACCCTCATAGTAAAAATAGAACATCAGGGAGAATGTCTCAATACATAATAAGAGTAACATAGACTAAGGTCCCCGAAGTGGAGGACTCACCAACTAGCTTGAGTAGTATCGAACTAGCCACGTAGAGGAGGAGGATAATCAACTTGGGCACCAATCCCTACATGGTGTTATCATGTAGGCAAGAGTATGTGTTAGTATGTTTGAATGTACAATGTATGTAGGATGTAATGCATCAAAAGATAGACATCATAATCAAAATGCATAACTATAGGCAATAGGAATAATATAATAAATGGTGTGTATGATCAATGCACAAGTAAAACATGCTTAAGAAACTCATGCTTATATAGGACATCATATGTGTAGAATAGACCAACCTAGACTTTTATAAGTACAAACCCCTTGGTTGGTTGATGATGGTTTCACCCCAACACCCTGTTGGTGTGGTACAAACCTCTCACATGTTTGATGATAATTTCACCTTATCTCTCTCACGGCAAAGTACAACCCCTCACATGGTTGATAATAATTTCACCTTCTCACTCTGGTGACGAAGTACAAACCCTTCACATGGGTGATAATAATTTCATCTTATCACCCTCGTGGAAAAGTATGAACACCTCATTTGGTTGATGATTATTTCACAATATCACGCTGGCGGCAAAGTACAAACCCCTCACATGGTTGATGAGTACGAAAACCCCCATGGTGATTAAGGGACAAACCCCTCAAAAAGGTTATCTAGCTTTTAGTCCCCCCCGGATCAGGCATAGTCTAATTCAACAGTTTATATAGATTAATCGTATGCATAAGCATCTTTAATCATTGTAACATCAATCATATCATATCTCATACTTTGAGTCTTCCATTCCTGAAGAAACCACATCTAGACATTTTGTCAAACACTTATAGGGTGTGTAATGCTAATACAAAGCCATAAAATATAGAGATGAAATCATGCCAAAAAATATATTATAAAACCATCAATCAATACCTTGCAACACTCTCAAGAAACATACATTAAAATTTCTCATCAAATCTTACAATAAATCCAAGATTTATAGCTCAAGACATAGCAAAACAGTCACAATTTCACATAGCTTTTAACGTAGTGTTGTGAATTTCATAAGAAGCAAGAACCATTTGTAAAATCAATTTTAAATCATGCAAATTAAGTAAAAATGAGATTAAGTCACCATGGGTGGAAGAACCCAATGGTTAAAACCTATATACCTTGCCTTTGGAGTACCCTTGAAGAAGATTAAAAATGGAGACTTGAAGTTTGAATGAAATCCTTGATGAAATCTTTAAGATTGGTCTTGAGCTTTGGGACTTGAATTTAAGGTGAAATATGAATCTAAGTGTTTGGTTGAGTATTGGTGAAGGTTTAGGATGATATGAGGATAAAATAAGGCTATGTGTAGGTATTTTCAAGTATGGGAACACCTAATCCCAAGACTTGAAAGTCTTGGACTGAAGTACAAAAAATAGGACCAAAATAATACTGCTCAGTTATGCAGATTACTCATTGAAATTTGCATTTTTCAATATACGAGTTATGCGGAAGAAGGCAAAAATTCTTCATCTAAACTCGGATGGTTGCATAAATATATTATGGCTAGTAAGGGTCTGTAAGGTCGCCCCATATTCTTGTCGCATAAAGTCTTTTCTTGTGATCCCGGTTGAACCAAGCTCTACAGGTTGGAGGTCTTGAGGTGGTTTGGCTATTTGCGTAGCATGCCTTTAAGGAGTGTAGGACCATTAAGGTTTTAATATGATGGGTAAGGATTGTTGATCTATTGGGTCAACAATAATGAGTTATTCACTTCTCTAAGGTTTATTTGAGGTTCGGGTTTTGTCCCCAAGTGAGGATGAGGGTAGTTGATATCCCTATTTGTCTTTTCAGACTATGAGTGAGCATTATTAGTATTGATATAGTTGTTTGGTTGACTTATGCAGTGGTGGTGTTTTTGGGTTCTTGAATAGGGTCTTAAAACCCTACCTTGATATGTTTGTAGTGGTCTCTAGTGATGAGGTATTGATTTGTTTAGAGCTTG
>JAOTQR010000011.1:16341383-16367429 GCA_025774065.1 Solanum ossicruentum | reverse complement strand
ACCAAACCAAGCCACCATTTGATTTCACATTAATTTGTTGACTAACAAATTACCATGTGTTTTTCCTTTGTAATCCACCTTGTTTTAGGCAAGAATCAACATAAACTTATCGTGGCATTTCTATTATTATAAGAGCATGTTAATTAAGGATAAAATGGAGAAAAAAAATTATAGATAGATGTCAGGTCTTTAGAAAAACATATATAAAATCCAATTGTACTCGCTTAGAATATTTAGCTATTGTTATTATTGACAGAATCATTCTTGTCTAAGAGTATACAATCTTTAGATAAGTTTTAAAAAAAATTGTGCATATATACAATATATGTTAAATTCTCTTGAATTACTTTATATATTAATCTTTTAATAAAAATTCCGACTGTACGATAGATCTCGATACAATTTTTCAATCTCTTTTGCACCTATATTTTCAGGAAAATGTGAATGTGGTTGGGAGAACTACTCTGAAGGACTTGCTGCTGTGACTTTTGCTATGATATATTCACAAATTTTGTATAGAAAGTATGTATCAACTTATGAGAAGGCCAAATTAAGCAAATCTAGCACATAGATGCATATTTTTTGATATCTTCTTGACCTATGTGTGGGATTTTCGACAGAGTTCAGGATTCTAAGTAAGTTTGTCGTATGTGATATGTAAAATAAAGGATAATTCGAGGAAGGATCATACTAATTCAGATCTGTTGTGTGCAAACTTATCTTATGTATCTGCAAGACATTATTTTCATACATTTAAATTTGTCGAAAAGAAAGAACACGTCTAGCGCCTTTCATACATCATCCAACAAACTCAAATGGAAATCAAAGACTTATTGGAGGTCATCAATTTTTACAGGATTATGTTTGATCTTAGCTTCTAGACATATGATAAAATTTTCTAGATATTTAACTACGTATAACAAAAAAAATATATGTTATTTATAAAATATTATTTTCACACATGTAAACTTGTAGAAAAGAACATGTCTAGCGCCTTGTCATACATCATCCAACACACTTAAAATTGAAATTGAAGACTTATTGGAGGTCATCAATTTTTTCAAGATTATGTCTGATCTTAGTTTCTAGTCATATCACAATATTTCTTAAACATTTAACTACGCATAACAGAAAAAAATATATGTTATGTATAAACAATTTAAGCTAAAAAAACAACAACAACAACAATATATTCAGTGAAATTCCATAAGTGGGTTTTGGGGAGGATAGAATGTATGCAGACCTTACCACTACCTCATAGAAGTAGAGAGGCTGTTTCTTGGAAATCCTCATCTCAAAACCCATAAGCAGAAAAATAATAATTTAGTATGCTACTCTAATTTGCGGCCTCCACTTCTTTCTATCTAAGGTCATGTCCTCTAAGATCAAGTTCCGCCATTCAGTACTTCTTTGGTCTACCTCTATCCCTCCGTGTAGCTCCCAAAATCAATCTCTTGCACCTCCTAACAGGAGCATTTATACTCCTTCTCTGCACATGTTCAAAAGATGCATATCGCAGAGATGAGGATGCTGAGATGGATATGTGGTCACACCAGGAGTGACAAGGTTAGGAATAAGACCATTCGGGAGAAACTAGAGGTGGCCTCGATGATCGAAAAAATGAGGAAAGCGAGACTGCGATGGTTCGGATACACCCATATATAAAACTTCAAATAAATAAATATTGAAGTACACAAATGACAAAACCAATGAGCATGTGGTATCAAGAATTTTCAATTGAAGTTCAGAGATCAAAAGAATTTCAATGAATAAAATTATATGATTTGGTTTATATATAAGATGGAGACCAATCTATCAATTAGCATAACTATTGATCATTTGTACGTGGTGTATGGCATCCCAATCTCACAACATGTAATTGATACCTAATGTCATATTTTATTTTGAGTTGCCTTTATTGGATAAATACGCTAATAATGCACACTAGTTGAAAATACAAGTATCTTTCACAGATTTTGTATGTCTCAATACAAGTGTCACTACGTTTCAATAGCTCCTTAAACATCAAAGTAGCTCCATAGATCAATATAAATCCATAGGTGGTAGATACAACTTGTAGGCTTTGTAACAACAATAACATACTCGGTGGAATTTTATAAGTGAAGTCTGAAAATGGTAGAATGTAAGATCTTACCACTACTTTACAAAGATAGAGAGACTATTTTCTAAGAACCCTCGACTCGTAGGCTTTATACGTATATTAATTGTCATAATTTCCACGGTAAACACTCTTTCTATTTACTTTTGCTTGTTCATTTTAAATTTTACTCGTTCTTTGAGAAACAATGATTAATATGAATATCTTACTATATATGAGTAAGTAACTAATATTGAAGATAAAACAAATAAAAAGTTATCTTTTATTTGTAGATACAAATAAAAAGTAGCCCCATAGATCAATATAAATCCATAGGTGGTAGATACAACTTGTAGGGTTTGTAACAATAACATATTCAGTGGAATTCTATAAGTGGAGTCCGAAAATGGTAGAATGTAAGATCTTATCACTACCTCACAAAGGTAGAGAGACTGTTTTCTGAGAAACTTCGACTCGTAAGCTTTATACATGTATTAATTGTCACAATTTTCAGTATAAACACTCTTTCTATTTACTTTTACTTGTTCATTTTAAATTTTACACGTTCTTTGAGAAACAATGATTAATATGAATATCTTACTATAATACTCATATTAAGTAAGTAACTAATATTGAAGATAAAACAAATAAAAAGTTATCTTTTCTTGATATATTAAAAGTAACATATACAACAACAATAACAACAACATATCAGTAAAATCTCACAAGTAGAATCTAACACTATCTCATAGAGATAAAGACCGTTTCTGAGACACGCTCGTCTCAAAGTTAAAAGTAACATATAAAAGCAAAAATATATTTTTTGAAATACCGAACAAATTTAAAAAAACAGAAAAATAACATAATAAATAGATCTTTTAAGTTAGGTTTTATACTTATATTTATTTTTTTAAAAAATCCTTACTAATTATTCTGGAAAATTACTAAAAAAAAAAGATTTCCTTAGCATTTCTTTATTTTTATATGAATTTTCTTTGGTAAGTGAATCCATAAATAGAGAAAAGCACGCTCCTTTGATCCTTCGTGTCTGAGAATCTCTCTCTATAAAGCCGAAGCACTCAGCAATATTTTCTTTTTCTTCTCTCAGTTGGGGTGGAATCTGATCGGGATTTGAATCAGTAAGTTTCATCAATTTTTCTTAATTTTTTTTCATAATTTGTTGTTATTAATTTGATCTTGTGTGATTTGTTACAATTTGAATTGAAGAAAATGGTTCAGTAATGATTTTGTTGTTAATCTGTTTGAATTTTTGATAGTTTTGATCCCTTTTTATGGTTTTGCATGGGTTAGTTTATTCAGATCTGATAAAGCTAAGCATTTGAATAGGTGATCATTGTTGGGGAAATTTGGATCTAATGATCTGGGGTTTATATTTTTGTTTCATTTTCCAACTTGGGGTTTTGTAGAGAACCTGATTTGTCCTAAAAAGAGCAAAATCTTGGATTGAAATGAGCAGGAATGGAGTAGAATGTGTAGAAGATTCATATTGCCGATCCCGACTAGTTTTGTATTGAGGAGTAGGTAGTCTTTTTAGAATAGGATGGGGTGGGGACCAACAAGGTGAAAGTTCATAATTAACCAACTAAGCTATTAAGATTAACTTGAGAATTAGTTAAGTTGATTGATTGAAAGAAAAGAATCGGGGGTGGGGACCAACAAGGTGAAAGTTCAGGTAATCAACCAACTAAGCTATTAAGATTAACTTGAGAATTAGTTAGGTTGATTGATTGAAAGAAAAGATCGGGGTGGGGACCAACAAGGTGAAAGTGCACGTAATCAACCAACTAGGTATTAAGATTAACTTGAGAATTAGTTAGGTTGATCGATTGAAAGACAAGATTGGGGGTGGGGACCAACAAGGTGAAAGTTCGTAATCAACCAACTAAACTATAAAGATTAACTTGATAATTAGTTAGGTTGATTGATTTATTTATTGATTGATTGATCAAGAAATGAGATATTGTTTTGTTTTTCTGTGTTGTTTTATTGTTTTCTTTTCATCCCATGCACGCCTAACAGTACAGATAATGAAGGGTGGGATCTGCTTAATTACTTAGTGGAAGCCGGATAATTTTTTTCTGTTGATGTCCACGAGGTAGGGGTAAAGACTGCATACGCTCTACCTTCCCCAAACCCCACTTGTGGATTTGTTGTTGTCGTTGAGGATTTGTTGATTGTATAATGGTTTTGTTGGTTTAAACTATATAGTTGTCGACTCAGACATTTTGTAGTGCTTAGATCCACAAATACTAGCTTGAAGAAGCGGTTATTGTGCTTTTTTTGTTTTTTGAGTATATGCTGATGGCTATTCAATTTGATGAAATTTTGTTTTTAAACTTATGGATTTGAGGTTGCTATAAAGTCTTAATATTGATTTGGAATTTCGCATGTGTTAGAAGCTGCTTCAAGATGTCAACGTACACCCCAAAGAATATACTCATTACTGGAGCTGCTGGATTTATTGCATGTCATGTAGCCAACAGGCTTGTCCGGAGCTACCCTGATTACAAGATTGTTGTCCTTGACAAACTTGATTATTGTTCAAATTTGAAGAACCTTATTCCTTCTAGATCTTCCCCTAATTTCAAGTTTGTTAAGGGAGACATTGCCAGTGCAGATCTTGTGAACTACCTTCTCATCACTGAGTCCATTGACACTATTATGCACTTTGCAGCTCAGACCCATGTTGATAACTCCTTTGGTAATAGCTTTGAGTTCACCAAGAACAACATCTATGGTACCCATGTACTATTAGAGGCCTGCAAAGTTACTGGTCAGATCCGAAGGTTTATCCATGTGAGTACGGATGAGGTTTACGGGGAGACTGATGAGGATGCTGTTGTAGGAAACCATGAAGCCTCACAACTCCTTCCCACTAACCCATATTCTGCCACAAAAGCTGGAGCCGAAATGCTTGTTATGGCTTACGGTAGATCATATGGGTTACCTGTTATAACCACTAGGGGGAACAATGTCTATGGTCCTAACCAATTTCCTGAGAAACTAATCCCAAAGTTTATACTTTTAGCCATGAGGGGAAAGCCTCTTCCTATTCACGGTGATGGTTGTAACGTTCGTAGTTATCTCTACTGTGAGGATGTTGCTGAGGCTTTTGAAGTCATTCTACACAAGGGAGAGGTCGGTCATGTTTATAACATTGGAACTACAAAAGAGAGAAGAGTGATTGATGTTGCCCAAGATATTTGCAAACTCTTTAACATAGATCAGGACAAAAGCATTGAGTATGTGGAGAACAGACCTTTTAATGACCAAAGATACTTTCTGGATGATCAGAAGTTGAAGAACTTGGGTTGGTCGGAGAGGACCGTATGGGAAGAAGGTCTGAAAAAGACTATTGAATGGTATAAGAATAACCCTGATTGGTGGGGGGATGTCTCGGGAGCGCTGCTTCCCCATCCTAGAATGCTGATGATGCCTGGTGGGATAGAAAGAAATTTGGATGGAGCTGAGAAATATGATTCAGGATCTACCGAATTCTCAGGGAAGTCCAATGAAACCTATATGGTGGCTCCAGCTTCAAAGACCAGCAACGGGCCTCAGAAATCACCTTATAAGTTCTTGATCTATGGTAGGACTGGGTGGATTGGCGGTTTGCTAGGGAAATTGTGTGAGAAACAGGGAATTCCATATGAGTATGGCAGGGGACGTTTGGAGGATCGCTCAAAGCTTTTGGCAGACATTAATACTGTCAAGCCCACACATGTATTCAATGCTGCTGGTGTCACTGGTAGACCCAACGTTGATTGGTGCGAGAGTCATAAACCAGAAACAATTCGTACAAATGTTGCTGGTACTCTAAACTTGGCAGATGTTTGCAGAGAGCATGGCCTCCTGATGATGAACTTTGCCACTGGTTGCATATTTGAATATGATGCTACACACCCAGAAGGTTCCGGTATTGGGTTCAAAGAGGAAGACAGACCCAATTTCGCTGGTTCTTTCTATTCAAAGACCAAGGCCATGGTAAGCACTTGTTAAGATTTTGATCCATAACACATCATTCTCTTATTTAGGCATTAACATGTTATCTTGTTTTCTTTAACTAGGTGGAAGATCTTTTGAAGAATTACGACAATGTCTGCACGCTCAGAGTTCGCATGCCAATATCTTCAGACCTCAGCAACCCTCGCAATTTCATTACAAAGATTAGCCGCTACAATAAGGTGGTCAACATTCCTAACAGCATGACCATATTGGATGAACTTCTTCCAATTTCAATCGAGATGGCAAAGCGTAACCTCAAGGGCATATGGAATTTCACAAACCCGGGCGTTGTGAGCCATAACGAGATCCTGGAAATGTACAAGAAATATATCGACCCAACATTTACTTATTCCAACTTCACAGTGGAAGAGCAGGCCAAGGTAATCGTTGCAGCGCGCAGTAACAACGAGATGGATGCATCAAAGTTGAAGAAAGAGTTCCCTGAGTTGCTACCAATCAAAGAGTCACTGATCAAGTATGTTTTTGAACCAAACAAGAAAACTTCTGCATAAGAAGGCTGTCTTGTCAAGAATTTTGTATGCTATTTTAGCCATTATTCATTATTTGTACCTCGAATTCTCTAAATTTTTTAGATTTTCATTAGTGATTACACTGTTATTCCTTCTTTTTGTATGAATTCGTAATATTTGTGTGGTAAAATGGGTGTGCTTAAGGTCAGGTGTAATTTGTTGAATCTCATATATGAAATATGCAATTTTTTTCTTGCTTCATCTCTCTTTTTTTTTTTTTTTATGATAATGGTACAATAAAAAGTTCAACAATTACTTGATTGTGAATTTCAATTAGGAACAACTTCGTACTTTAGATAGAAAACTCAAAAAAAAAAAAATTTCAAATATACAATTGAAGTTTGCATTCATTGCTTTGTACTTTATTTTAGTGGCAAAACAAAATAATATACAATTGAAGTTTGCATTCATTGTCACAAAATATTATTGTATTGGTATAATGAAAGTCATTTTCATAGAAAATATTTGTCGGAGTTTGATTAATGAAAGGAAAATAATTCTCAGAATAAAAATATGCATTTTAAAGATTTATAGCAATACTAAGATATCAGTGCGTGTTTTGATGACATCTTTATTGAAGTTACAAAAGATTAATCATAATGTTCAAAATGTTAATTGGAGCTACTGAAATCAAAAGTATGAAGTCCCTTTGCATAGTGATACAACAACAACATAGCCCAGTGCCTCAAAAGGCTCCCGCTCATTGCGGGGTGAGGAGGGGTCGGATGTACGCAGCCTAACCCTATGTTTAAAAACATAAAGCGACTATTTCAAGATGACCCATGAGAAGCGTCGAAAGTTGCATTAACTAACTGCTACTTCACAAATGAAAGAAGCGCAGACAGTTTAAAGAGTCATTTTGTTTTATTCCATCATACTCCAGAGCCAAAAAATAGCCTAACCCTTTGCATGGTGATACAATTTTCTAAATATTTTATAATAAAGAAATCCTTGGTGACGCATCGTAGGCTGCTAACAAACAACAACATATCCCGTAGAATCTCACAAGTGGAGTCTAAGAAGGGTAAAATGTACGCAAACCTTTACCACTACCTCATAAAGATAGAGAGACACAACAACATATCTAGTAGAATTCCACGAATGGAGTCTGAGGAGGTTAAAATGTACACAAACCTTTATCACTACCTCATAGAGATAGAGAGACACAACAACACATCCAATAGAATTCCACGAGTGGGGTCTAAGGAGGGTAAAATGTACGAAAACCTTATCACTATCTCATAGAGGCTGTGAGATCCTCGCCTCAAACGTAGGCTGCTAATACTAAAATAACAATTGTAGTAGTTGTCTGACCAATTGGCTCGGAAGTCAAACCACCTTGCTTGCACAAACCAATCCCCCTCCCCCCACCCCCACCCCCAAGCCCATCACCAGAAGGTAGACAAATAAAGTAATATTTACTTCATGTTAAGGACTATCTCAAAAGAGGAAGGAGGGGAAAGGAAAAAGAAAGCCACTACACATAAAACTAAAAACATCTTTTCATAACACCACATCTAAACACAACCTTTACCTCTAACTCCTCCCTAGGAGAACAAAGTTCCGGTTCATGGGAGCAACCCAGGGTGGAACAACATATCATGTCTGCAAACAACATTTACAATTTAAGAAAGACATGAAAATTGCAAGAAAGTGTTGATCCTAAAGCAATACTCATATTTAAGAACAAGAACTATTCTACTCTTCTTTGCACTAATTTGATACTTATGAAGTTCAAAGTTTCTGCAAGAAATCAAACATTGGTGTCCTGATTGAACGATCCTCCAATCAAACCTTGCAAAGGACATACAATGATTTAGAAAATCAACAACACACTAGAAAGGCTTTGAATAGGAAGCAAGCCGTGAAGATAAGGAAACATACCAAGCATGGTCTATTTTGATTCCACGGAAAGTGGCACAGCAGTATAGATGTGAGGTGAGTTGGTTTCTGGTAAGTGAAGTTCAATCATCAATAAGAAATTAAAATATAAACCATAACACTGTTGGCACCTAAAAAGTTAGCAGAAGAAAATGTAAATCAGATGCAATTACCTTCAGATTCCATGCGCAACCAGTCTTGACCACATATCAGAGCTTCTCTAGCAACTGGATTCAGTGAACTACGATGATGGTCAAGCACCCTGCCTCTGTTATTGAATGCCAACTCTGTTCCAAGGGTGGATGCAGGTATTCCCAAGATATCACGTGCCATCATTGATAATATAGGGTACCTAGGGGTGTGAACTTTCCACCAATTCAATATGCTAAAATCATAATTGCGTGGAAAGACTGGCTCTTCCAAGTATTTATCAAGATCTGACGTAATATTGTGATTTTGTGAAGTTTCATGGAGAAACTTGTCGAAACCCCTAAGTCTGTCCCTTGTACCAATGGTGGTACTGGCTAAGCTGCCAGAAGCACCAGCCGTATCTGGATCAAGCAAAGATGAACCCATAGCATACTCATTGGAAAGATCCCTTATAGCATCAGATATTTCTTTGATCTGATTTGAGGCATCGGAATCATAAATCTGAGGATAGTAATACTCCACCAACTTCATCTTGAACCTGGGATCCAGTATTGCTGCTATTGCCAAAGTCAAACTACACTTGCTCCAGTACTTGTCAAACTTTTCTTTCATCTTCAGTGCTATGTCACTCAGAAAATTATCAGGATTCTTACACCATTCTATCAACTGGATGTGAATGTCACATATTTCTGGGAAATATATGTTGGCAGTTGAATACTTATTTGTCGTGAAGACGTTAGTAACTTCAATAAAAAGTTTCACATAGCTCGCAATGGCACTAGCACGATCCCACTCCGTTTCAGACAAAGCATTAGTGTAGGTAGGATCTTGTTCTTCTAGTAGACAGAAGGCTGCCCTATAATCTAAGGCAGCTTCAAGCATCAAGTATGTTGAACTCCACTGCTGTCCGCAGTCAAGAATCAAAGGTCTCTCACCACTAATTGCAGCTTGCTGAGCAATCTCATTGAATTTTCCAAGGGTTACTTGTGAACTTTTAACATGCCTTATGCTTTCTCGGACCTTGTGGGTCACATCTCGAATTGCTTCCATGACATCGGAAACAATTGATTTCATCAACTGTACTGCACAGCGCATGTCAAACAATTCACCATTCTTTAACAGAGGCCTGTTTTGAGAAAGCCAATCTTTGATCCTAAAAATCATCTCATCATAGCCTGTACAATGATCGAAAGTGATTGAAAACAACTTACGATCAATGGCCCAGTCTGTCAAACTTTTTATAACAACTTCTGAAAGTATGTCATCTGTGTGGGAAGGGTCCAGTGTGATGAAATTCAGCATTTTCTTCTGAAGCTTCCAGTCTTCATCAATATAAAAAGCAGTCAAGCACATATACTGTGCATTTTCCGATGAATCCCAAACATCAGCAGAAAGACTAATTCTTCCATGCAAGTTTTGGATCGCTTCATACACCTTCTGTTTCTCTTTTGCATGAATTGTCATACAATCTAGTTCAACAGCACTATTAGTCAAAACCTCAAATTGTGGCTGTAAATTCTTGATAAATATTTTGAATCCAATATGGTCAACCATAGCTAAAGGATAACCATGTAACATAATCATACGGGCAAGATCCAGACGGCTCCGCTCTTGATCAAATCTAACACTGCCAAGGTTGATAGGCATGTTAACTTCCTCTTTCTTTACCTCTGGATCAAACTTAAAGGTTGTCACAGGGCTAATGATTTCTTCTTTCCTTTGCCCTTCTTCATAGGTGACAACTGCAAGAGTAGTTTCTTTTTTCTTTCTCTTCGCAGCAAGTATTTGGGAAACATCATAATTGGATCTCTTTAGACACCGCAACAAATGATTCCTCAAATGAGTGGTTCCGCTGTTACTTGATCCACTAAGTTTCTTTTTGCAATGCACACAGACAGCATAACAGATATCTGCCTTTCGAACTCTTTCAAAATGGTTCCACACAACGGATGTCAACCTCTTTGGCTTCTTTATTGGTGTCTCGATTGGAATTTCCATGGCATGGATGAAGCCAAATTAACCAATCTGTTATCACGAAATGGTTTGGTCTAAATGATGTTAAATGACAAAACAACAGCAACCAAGTAGAATTCAAGACAAACTTTATGAATTGAAAAAAGTTTATACTTAAAAGTTATAAACAAAATACAGCATTTGAAGAACGGAATAGAGAAGAAAGCTAAAATTCTGAGCCTCATATATTATACTGATGATTATAGACATTGCTTTAGATTCTGTTATTTAGAAAAAAAAAAACATTGCTTTATGTTTTATGTATTTAATCTTGAAAGGAACCAGACTAATACTCGTCCCAAATCTTTCAACTGGAGTCAGTTCGTCTGCCAGATTTATGTTCAGCCTATCTTTCTGTCTCCTTTCTCTCTCCATCTCTCTCTCTTTACGAGCTTTATCAATGTGCGCATAACATATCACATATTTTCCATAAGGAGGTTTGACATAACATTCTTTTTCATAACAGCAACCAAGTTTACCAAACAAGCTGAGGTAAGTTATATGAATCCGACCATGTTCTCCATTAAATATATCATAACCATATTTTTCATAATGAAACAAAAACAACAAATTGAAAGAAAAATAATGATGAGTCACATTTATGATCAGTTCCCTCATTCTATTTTTTTTTTTCTGAGGTTTGGGATGACGACATCCAGAATTAATGAGGTGGCACATGAAGTAGCCACGAGACAAGAAATCAGCAGTCTCCACACAAAGAAAACTCCACCAAAATTACAAAAGAAGGCTATACATAATTGACACAAAGCACCGATTGCAAAAGTCAGAAATCCATAAACCATGGACAAACAACTCATACAGACAAAAGCAATAGAAATGTAGTTCTTCTACATCGTAACCTCTACTAAAAGGAAGCCAAAGACTAACCACCTCAACAACAACAATAACATACCCAGTATAATCCTATAATTGAGTTCTTGGGAAGGTAGGGTGTACGCAAACCTTACCCCTACCTTGTAGGAATAGAAATGTTTCCAATAGACCCTAAGCTTAAAATAAAGCACACCCAAGCAGTTTGAAAAAGGAAATACATAAATCAGAGCAATAACAACAACAGGTCTGATAGAAGTGGCATTTTCCTAAAGAATACGTGTGCGAAAGTCACAACATTGATCCACGAAAATCGCCACAACAGCTTGATACAGGAAAAACTTTACGCACACACACCCCACACCCAACTTAAGCTCATTAACCAGCTCAACCATTCACAACATTGATCCACGAAAATTGCCGCAACAGCTTGATACAGGAAAAACTTTACACGCACACACACCCCAAACCCCCACACCCAACTTAAGCTCATTAACCAACTCAACCAATTTCCAACTCTTAGCATCATTTTGTCTATGTTGAATACAACACCATGATCCAAATCCCAAATCATAACAACATCCAAATTACATAACTTTATATCCACAGAAAAAAAATTAAAAAAACATTTTTTGCCTAGAAAAAGCAATGAATCAGTAAACAACCCCTCAAACTACTCGAGATCCATTATACAATATCCTCTACATCCATTCACCTCTATTCAAACCCCAAAATATTTTTAAAAAATGTACAAAAAAAATTTCAAAAATCCAAAAAAAAAAAAAAAAAAAAGATATCATCAAAATTGAGCTCAAAATAGATGCGAACCTGGTAAAGTGAAGAACTTTTTGGTTGGCGGTTGGTGAGATAGATCCGATCGGAGGATCCGAAAGTGAATAGGGTTAGGGTTTTGGATTGTTAATCGGAGAAGAAAATATTGAACCGGAAACCGGGAAGATCCGGTAAGAATGCCCGATTGCGTGATCTGGAATTTGGGTGGTTCATACATTTGAAGGGTCCGTTTTTGAGTATATAAATCCGGGTCGGGTTGGTTTAGGGTTAGGTAAAAATGGATCTTCTATTTTTAGTATTTTGCTTTTTGTTGAGGTTTTTTTTTCCCTTAAGCTTCTGGATTTTAGTATTATTTCTAGGAGGAATATCAATTTTGGTACTTTGGTTAGCGACAAGACTCTGATTTTGATCTATATAACGTATTCAATGTTTAACAACAACAAGATATTCAGTGCAAAATTTATTGAAATATAAAGATATTAGTATGTATGTAATAAAAATTTATAATTAAAATGTATACTTTTAATCTTTTTAAATTTATGATTAAAATGTATACTTGTAATCTTTTTACGTTTTACAGAATGGTCTTTTCGGATAATCAACGACACTAAAATTGATAGATGCTACTCTATAGAAAGATGTCTCCGCCACTCGGCCATAGGCCACATGCCCCCACCCTCTAAACTTGTTTGTTTCTTTTACTTTGACGCTACAACTTGGACTTGTTTACATTGAACATTTATACAACTCAAAAAGTGCACTTATTAGAAACTTCTATGATACAGAAAAGCCACGTAGCCATCAACAAACAATATTATGCCCACATGATAGAGGTTTGAAGTGTACACAGAACCTTACCCCTACCTCGTGAGGTTAGGGAGGTTGTTTTCGATACACCCTCAACTCGAGGAGAAAAGCAAATAAGCAGTAACACAACAGCAAGATAAAAATCCACCTAGCCATCAACTTTCATTCTTATACATGAAAATTGAGATTCAAGATTCAATACACTAGCTTCACAATTCATTTCTCAAGCAAGATTGTATACAATATCTCATTCCAAGCATCTGGAACACCAGCTACACACCAGTGGCTGCAATCCAACAATGCGCCACTGGCAATTCTAGCAGGGTGTCCGTCTTTTCGTAGTTGTGTAAGCAGTGCAATGTCAAGTAAATTGACAGGCTTTGTCATGTTACTTAGGACACTCTTCACCACTGCCTCTCCTGGATATCTTTCACCTGGATAAGTTGATCCCTCTATAGGCTTTGTTTGTCCACTGCAGTCCTTCACATTTGGTTCATCCCAATCCTTGCCGCTGAAAAGACAAAACAGAACCAAGTTGAACAAAATGGTCTAGAATTCTATAGAACAGATCATATACTAAATGGAAACTTGGTGTTCAGTTCATCGAGACTAAGGTGTCGTTTGGTTCACGTACTAGTATGTTTGGATTAAGCATGACAGCCTTATGCATGAAGCATTCTGCGATCACTGAAGGTCAGGAAGGGATGTAGTGTAGGTAGCCTACCATGACAGAAGCAACAGTGATTGATCCCATGGCTCGAATACTTGACCTGTTGTTAATTCTCGTAATGCTAGCTAATACGTGTAAACTTGTTCAACATTCTATATGCATAGGCATAACTTAATGCAGATAACATTTTGTACCACCAACCAACATCTACGTTAGTCATGCATGAGGAGATTATTCTTTTCGTATGCAACCAACTAAACGGTGAATTAGTTATGTGGTAACTATTGGTGCTTTTGCGACCAACCAAACGACTCCTAAATGTTCACGGTAGAAAAGAAAAAGCTGTCTGATAACTTACTGATAATGAACAGCAGAAATTCCTTGGAAGAACACTTTAGTCACAGCAGGATCTATGTTGGAATCAACCCAATTAGCCCAAGTAGTTAAAGCAATCTTGTACGCTTTCATACGGTCCATCTCCTTGTAGAGTTTGTCACCAACTTGAAAATAGTCCCACCTGTGAAAATGAGGACAACGTGATTTTTTCTTGTAAAATTCAAAATGAGAAAGTCCGGTTTCTAGTAAATAGGTGAAAAAGAAATTGCACGTTTGTTGGCGTCCGGTATGTATCCACCAATGGTAGCTGTTGAAGATTAAGAAATCAACTCCTTTCCACTCCTCACTCCTGCTGAGAGAGTCCAGCTTGAGAACTCGTCCTGCTTCCTCGACCACTAGGTCAACGAGAAATCCGTCTTTCGAGAATGTGACTGTGAACTCAAACTCCTTCAGAAGCCAAAAAGAGAATGAGAAGGGCAAAATACATATCAGAAAGTTAATAGCACTTAGAGCAAGGAGATTTTTTTTTTGTAACCGTGGTGTTTAAGCTAGCTTTCGTGCACCTTGACTAATTCAACGGCATAACTGTCACCTCCCACCGAGGCTAGGACAAATGAGAAGAAATTTCCTAGTATTTTTTTGTCTGCTAGGATTTAAACCTGAGACCTTATGGTTCAGTGCAAGGAGATACTACAGGCATAGATTTTAGAGTTTATCAAATCCTATAACAATCTACGTAGCTCGAACCTTCCAAATACGTTGATGTACTTGTGTCCGGTCCTCCAAAAACACAATACTTCCAGAGGATCTGACACATATGGCAGCGTTTTCGGAGGTTCCGAGCAACATAGACAATAATAGGATGTCTTGCTAGCATCAGGGTAATGACTTGAATCTTCTTCAAGTATTTAGCAGTTGATGCTTCTTTGTGTCGGAAAGAAAATTCATCATAGGCCAAAGTATTCGAAGAACAGTTGCAGTTTAACCTCTTGGCACTAACCACAAAATTATATATCAAAATTTGCTGAATCGAAGAATCTATCACATATTTGAATCAATTTCAAGTTAAAAAATTTCACTCAATGGAGTAAGGGCTCTTGTTATACATTCATAATACACACAGGTTCATGTATTACACTGAGTTGTAGATGAATGACTTGTTTGAACACAACACATATTACTCGGTCTAACGCTTGGAAGAATTCCAGCAATTAGCCTCTTTGCAGGATCTAAGATCATTTACTAATATGTTATCATCTGTAAACAAGCTAGCATTGTTGAAACTGGGGTTGGATCATATCGATTCATACTTTTAACCTGTCAAAATCACAATTTCATACTCTAAACAAACTATTAACAACCCTATTGAAAACATAGGGTCACCAAACTACCACCGAGAGTTTTGCCTTTCAAAGTGTCAGTCACGTTGATGACTCAACGTTTGTATTACAGAAGTCGAGCAACGGAAAGAGGGGGCAGCCCTGATTGGTCCGAACATCGGAGCACTTTCACCAACAACAACAACAGTTGATTCTTATCTACGTCATCCTCTCTTCAGCTGTCTTGTTACTATATACTGATTTCATTAAAGCAAAATACCTTGGGAGAATTGTTAAGTAGTGGAGCCTGATAATATATTTAGCAGCTATCGCAGTTCAACCTCCGCGGTGAGGTTGTCGGGGGTATTGGGGGGCGAGAGCCCCCATCCGAAGGCCGGGGTTCGGGGCGAAGCCCCGACCCAAATTTAGGTGCTACTGTTTATTCTCCATGTATATGTGTATTCTGTTTGTAAATATTCAGATATCATTAATATATATAGTTCTATCGCTGTGGAGTTTACCCAATTTATTTTGGGGTGTTACCACGTGAAAACCCCTCTCTCTCTAAGTTGTTTTTTCTCTGTCTTCTCTCTAAAAACCTAAGCACTATTCATCGTCTTCTTTCTTCCTCCTCCTTCCACTTTCAATTTACAAATTGTGAATCCCCAACATAATCCTACTAGATGAGGTATGCAAACCTTACCCCAACCTCCATGTTTTCCGAAGACTCTCAGCTCAAATAACTCATAACAAAAGCAATGCGGAAAATAACATATCGATACAAAGCAGACAAAACAAAATCATTACATAGCATTCAAGTCTCCCAAACAGAAGATGATAGAGTTAACCTACCGGGAAAGAGAGAACGGAACGGTTCTTGGTTTTGTCAAATGTGTAATTAGAATTTGGAACTGCAGCATGAAGCATACATGCCAGTGATTGCCACTGATTATTGCTCAAAGAATCACCCACAAACATCAACTCTTTGCCTCTCAAGTTTTTCAAGAAATCTTCACCATTGAACCTATTTATGCCACAATCCATACCAAAAATCATTTTAACAAGTATAGAAATTACAATATATATACACACATTTAAGGTGACGTATTCAAGGATTATAACCTTGAGATAAAATAATTTCAAGTTAGATGTAACAATGATAAGTCCGATGCACTAAAACTGTACGCAATCTTATCTCACATTTCAGTCGGAGATTGTTTAAAAGGCTAGTCTTACCTTGCATTTCTGCCATAATGGTATAAATTTATTTATATTACACCACCAAACAATCAAGAATCCAATGAGCTACCTTTACTAAAACAATCAAAACTCGTAAACTCAAAATTCTAGCACTGACTCTACGAGCACGGAGTTTAATTTAAAAGATACAACAATTCATTTATGTTACCTGGGGAGGTCACAATCAGTAGGCTGCCATCTATGTTTGAGATAAAAATTATCTTTTCTTCCATTTTTGATGCAATTAAGACCTTGGTCTATAAATGGACACTTCAAAGAATCATAAATTGGATAACATTTATCAAAAATCCAACTTCCTTCAAAAAAATTACATTTCCCCAATTGTTGTTCTTCATATGATAATACTGTTAATAGATTCAGAAAAATAAAAAAAGGGAAAATTTTGCAGCTTGTTTTACTAGACATTCTGAAAATTAAGAGCTCTAAAAAAAACATTATTATTTATTTTGTATGGGAATGGGGGGATGGGGTGGGAGAGGGGGGGGGTTATATAATGTGGATTGTCACCTTTTTAATGTTATAATTAATTATGTTGTACTATTTTTGTTATCAAGTTGCGCGTTTTAATAATTAATTTGACTAAATTTTAAAGTTAGATTGCATTGAATTAACTTGATATTTTAAAAGTAAAAATTTAAATATTCAAAAATAACAAGAAAAATATTATTGATTTTAAATTTTTTTCATATTCTTTTGATGAAAAAAATACATCTTAAAATACTAATCAAAGTTCATATAGTATTAGATTGAATTAAATTAATTTAATATTTTTTAAATAAAAATTTTTAATTATTAAAATAGAAGGAAGGGAGCATGATGTACAGTGCACTAATAATTACTTAGTAAAGTGCATAAGGTAGAGTTGTCTTTCTTTTTGTCAGAGTTGTCTTTCAACATTCTTTGTTGTGAAATTCTTTTTTTATCTTTCCTTATTTTAATATAGAAAATTTTAGTTATTAAGGATCACTTTTTTCTTTATGATATTTACTTTAAAATGTAGTAAAATTATAGGAGCAAATAATTATTTTAAAGGGTGTGTTTAAAATAAAAAAAATATTACTATCAAAATAAATATTTAAAAGTTGAAATTGTGCTTAGATGAAGAAGCATCCTACTTGAAAAACAAATGAAATTTTGTGAGAGGGATTAGTTTTTGGAACTTTAATTATTATTTTTTTAAGATAGATTTCTCAAAATTGACCCAAAATGCATTGTCAAATAGATATTTTAAAATAAATTTATGGTCAACCATATATGTGAAGAAAAATATTAAAATATAATTCAGAATATATGGTCAAATATAAATCTAATCTCTGTTCAATTGAATATTTGCTTTATTTATGAATCATCTCTAATTTTCTACATAATTGTGATGTTTGTAGTGTTGAGAAATAACTATTACTACGGTATAATGAGAAAAAAATAATTAACTTTGTTTTGATCTTCTAAAATGACATATTTGATATAAACTTATTTTACAATTTCAAAAAAAATATATTTTTTCTTATTTAATAATATTTTTTTAATTTCATTCACTATTTAAGATCATGATATTAAAAAATATTTTGAAACAATATAAATACATTAATTTAATATTGTAAATTTAAAAGTATTTCCCCTCAATTTAAAACACATAAATTAAAATAGAAGGAATATGGAGCAAAAGTTAGCCTTGCTATACTTTTTTAAATAAAAAGGACCAAGAGATTCTTTTTTTTTAAAATAAAAGAAGGCTAAATTTCTTTATCTTTACGTTTACAAATTTAGATTTAATCGAGTTTCAAATATAAATATCGCATTCTACATGGAAAAAAAAATTGTTTTACTTTTCCGATTTTGATAAGTTTTCTTAATTTATGAGATATCTTTTAAATTTTATGGATTCAAATAAATCTTTTTAAGTTATATCTTAAATATTTCAAATTGTCAATTAATATAATTTATAGTACTTTTTATGTAATTTCTTAATATATAAATTTTATTTTAAAAAGTTTAGAAATTTTCTACATAAATTTTTTATTTAAATTAAATTATTTCACTCTCGAAATCGCACCAATTAAAACAAAGAGAGTAGTAATTATGCTCAACCACCACTACTATGATATTCTAATTTTATGCTTGTTTAGATAGAATTGATCTTTCTATCTAGACAAGTATTCTTTGCTTCACCCAATGATTTAATTAATGAATAAAGCTAAATATATAAATTGTAATATTTTCTTTATTTTAATTTATATAATATATCCTTTTTTTAATATATTATCCTTTAAAAAATGTTATTTTTATAATTTAGAAAAAAACTAATTTTAAAATTTTAATAATTCTATCCTAAAACAATATTTATAGATCACAAATTTTAGATATCACAACAAAATTCACCACAACGCTTTGTTAGAATCTCATTAGGTGTTTTCATATGTCTTACCGAGTAGAGATCATGGGATCAATCTATGGATTTCCCTCTTCTTTGGCCAGATGCAGAGTTAAGTAGGAGTTTATAGATTCGAACAAATTCAGTAACTTTTTCACAGATCTTGTATTTATATTAAAAAAATATGTTATGCAATATTTCTTTTTGCTTCTTTAGAACCCGAAGTTCCTAATCCAAGACTTTAGCCATATTTAGTCCAAAGGCCAAATTCATATTTCTTTCTAGAGGATAACGGATTAGGTTTAACTTCAGTTTCACTTGCTTGAGCAAAATACTTATAGAGAATAAAGAACGATTTCGATGGCCTTTGTTTTTTCCATTCAACAAGATTATTAGCCATTAACATTCTAAATGAATATCTCATTCAGTATATATTAAATTCAACCAAATGAATACAAAATTCATCCACAATTACCATTAAACATTAATAACAAATATGGCACATATAACCAAATTTCTGTTCTAAAGAAATTCTTAGTACATTCATAAGTGAAATTTCTTGATATATGTTCTGCAAACACAAATATTTGACTTTGGTACACTTTAGTCATCCGAGGATCTTTCAGAAACAACTCTCTATCTATCTCCATGAGGTAGTGGTAAGGTCTGCGTATATTTTACCCTTTCCAGACCCCACTTGTGAGATTTAACTGGGTATGCTTCTGTAGTTGTTGTTGTTGTTGTTGGTACACTTTAGTCATCTGCATAGTTGAATGAAATCTTGTTAAAAGATCTCGAGTCTTGGATCAAGAAAGATAAGTTTCGAAGGATATGCATTTACAGTTTTCTGATAAGAAACGAGCAATTGATTTTGATCATCTCTACCAACTAAGGTTGCATTGTTATCCAGAGATTCAACCCCACTGCCCATCTTGGCTCGTGGATTCACTACCATAAGCGTGACTAGTTGTGAATATAAGCATGACAAAAAAGAGTGCCACCAGGTGTAGAACTAGCATGATCATGTCAGAGATTAGATCAATGTTACCTGAATACTGATCAATTCATCAGATTCTGAAGAAGTGTTAACACACAGTTCGACTAAGTCTCAAGATGTCCATCAGCAACCGACTGACAGAAGCCTTTACTTCATCTGGTATTACTAACTGGGGAGGAACTGATTCCAACGCATACGGAGTAATAACCCTCATTACGACAGCCAGTTGTAAATTTTTCATATCGCTTTTCCAGACATTCTGATTCACAAACTTGCATGATGCCTTTAAGGCACATTTGCTGCATACCTGAAGTAAAAGTACATAAAGTTTCAGGTCATAAGGGGAATATAGGAGGACGGTGGGAAGAAATTCGAGAATATACCCAAAAAGGAAACTTTATGTAATCTTATTTGATCGTAGGAGCATAGAAGGGAAATGATGAAGTTTCCTAAGAGCAAAAGTGACTCACAGTATCTTCTTGAATTCTGAAATATGTACGCAACCTCTTAGCAGAAAAAACGGTCTTCGTAGCAATAGAAGGGCAACCAAGAAGGGCGACTTTTTTCAAGTCACTGCCAGACAACCATCTGCATAATCAAGTTTAATAGATTAAGGAACTGAATAAAGAAAGCCAATGGATATATAGCAGTGTTTAAACTAACCGAAGAAAACATCCCGAACACAGCACAAGTGGCATGTGGCAATTCATCAACATAAACATTCCAAGGCAGATGAAGACAGCATCAGTCCACACCATTTCAAGTTCGGAAAAGGGCCAAAAATACCTCTAAACTATTGAAATGATTCACAAATACCCATCTTTAACCTTTAGGTCTAAAAGTACCCTTAGCCTTTTTTAGCTCAAACATACCTTTGAATCTACCAGATTTGGGTCTTTAAAATAACTTGAAGGGGCCAAATATACCCATAACAGACTGAAAATGGCTCATAAATACCATTTGTTAACCTTTTGGTCTAAAAATGTTTTTTTTGGGGGGCCTCAAGCATAGCCCTGCAAAAGTGTCATTAAGCTTACCACGTTTTTAAAATATAGGACTAACTTAAAGCCCATTCATTTATTAAAACCCAACCCATTTTGATTTTACAAAATAATCATTCTCCAAAGTATCTGTCTTTTCTAGATCCGTCAATATGGGCTAGGCTTGTTGGGCTAGCATGGCCTAACCAGTGATTTAGCAGGGCTGAGCTAAGATTTTTTGAGTCCATTTAAAAAATGGGCTTTTTAGCGGCCTGAATAAGCCTGCTTATTTGTAGGGCTTTTGCAATATGGGTTGGGTAAGCCCGTGTACCAAATTAAAAAAATAATTGAAATATAAATAATAAGAGTCCCAATGCAAAGTTCATTTAAACATTTTAAATATTAAAATTTAGATACAAATTATATTTTTATAATACGTAATAGCAACATTAATACCATGTAATATTATCCAGTACCTATTTGTTTTAATATTTTAAAATTATAATTTATTTTAAAAATTTTAATGTGGGCCTGCCCGGAAAGGCCCGCAACCCATGTACTAATGGGCTGGGCTAACTATTGTCTAGCCTACGAAAAAAAGGGCCAGCCCGGCCTGACCCATCAAATTCCAAAGCCTGTATGGGCTAGCCCGGATGGGGTGGGTCAGCCCGTGTTGACAGCTCCAGTCATTTCCAACAAGCTCAGATGTTGTCGATTTAGGGTTTAACTTTTCTTTTTAATCTAGAGATTGAGGGTTATAACTGCAGCGGATGTTGAAGGATTTTTCTTGAAGAATTAATTACGAACTCTTGGCATTAAGGTAATTATTTTTACTGCTTTATATGAAACTTTTTCTATTTTGAATTGATGCACTTGACCGGAGGGTTTCTTGAAAACAACCACTTCACCTCCACAAGATAAGGGTAAGGTTACCGTACACTCTACCCTCCCGAAGCACACTCGTAGGATCCTTCAAAGCATCATTATTTCCAAGAAACTACGTATTAAGGTAATTCCTTTTACCGCTTTCTATTAAACTTTTTCTTTGGTTCGATGCACTTGAGTCAAAGGATTTTCGGAAACCACCTCTCTACATTCAAAAGGTAAGGACAAGGTTTGCATACTCTACACACTCCCCAGACCCACTTGTAGGATTACATTGGGTATGATGTTGCTGTTGTCTCATGAAGCTTGTTATGGTTTGAAATTTCTATACTCTTGGGATTCGATAAAAAAAGTTTACTCCAGTCATGTTGAAGCTTTCAATACTTTTTGTTGAAGCTGAATCTTTTTATTCTATTTGTTTTAAAGCTTTTAATGGCTTTGACGCTTTATTTACTACTTACCCTGCTCCAATTTATGTCGCACCCTTTCCTTTTAAGTTTGTCCGAAGAAGAATGTCACATTTCTATAGTGAGAAATAATTTAACTTGAAAATTCTACTTTTATCATAACTAAAATGACTGATAACCGCAAAAATATCTAAGGTTTGTTTCAGACGATACGTTATTCTTAAACTTTATCAAATGGTGCCACATAAATTGGGACATAAGGAGTAATTCTTTTTCGTATGTGGTCCTTGATTTGTCAGAGATTTATGGTAATTGAATCGGTGGATTGGGGTTATTTGTTTGTATATGGTCCTTTTGTTTATTGTATGTCGTTAGATTCCAATGTTATCATATGTTTGGAAGATGATAATGATGAGGAAGATGTGTGGGCATACTCGGAGGATAAGATTAGGAATGAATATATCCGGGTTTATGCGGTGGATAAGATAATAGAAGCGAGGCTGAGATGGTTTGGATATGTGAAGTGGAAAAGTGTGTGTTGCACCACTATTCTTTCCTTGGCATGTTGTGTGTTGCTCTTATTTCACATTATTTCGTTGTTGTTACTGCTCTCATCTATGTATTCTCTTATTCAAATTGCTTTATTTTAAGCCGTTGTCTATTAGAAACCTCTCTATCTCTATGAAGTAGGGATAATGTTTGTGTGCATCTACCCTCCCTAGATGCTATTTGTCAGATTACACTAGGTATGTGTCTGGTGTAGTCTATATTTCTTTTCTTTTATTTTCTTTTATGGCTTGCATGTGCTGATTTGAGAAGAATGAATGAAAAGGCAGACTTGATTTAATTTGGGACCAAAAAACTCAGTTGATCAATAATTAAAGATAGATACATGCGTGGCAGGTGTATGATGTCGACCTATTGTCATACATTGATACCTGTCGAGATTAGGAAAAGCTAAGGTATATTGAGGTGAAGCAGTTGTTAGTTACAGGGCCACCTAGTAGGTTTTATGCGTTGGAGGTATTAGAGCCCTTCAACATTTGTTGGGGAGCAACTACAATGTACTAACAATCTGCGGAAGATCAGGGTGAAGAGAATGTGGTTGCTTCTGGCATAGCTAGGGTACACGAAACTTCACTATAATGAATAATACTAGGAGCATTTCTTACATGTTTGATAATCTGATGATTTTCAATAGAATTTTATTTCCTTTTCATTCCCTTTCCTGCTCATGAAGAAAAAGGGTGGAAGGGGGATATAATGCTGTTACTCATATCGCTTAAGACAGCACAAATCAATAACATAGAACTTTTTGATGTAAGAAGTGCTGAAGTCTGCTCAACATTTTTCTACACTTGAGGAATCTGAAAAGACATATTTCCCAAACACCACAACATAATCAGTTATCAGTTTACGACATGTCAGCTTCTATAAGCATAGGCATTGACAACACTACTCCCTCTTTTCTATAATTAGCAAACTAAATTCAATCAGAAATGTCATGGTTGAAAGATTTTGGTAGATCAAAAAAACACAAATTAGACAATGCTTTTTGGTAGATCAACAAAACACAAATTAGACAATGCTAATCTTCAAGTCCACAATGAAAAAATGCAACAGGCAGAGAACTGACCACAACCAATATTTTAAAATAGGTGAATACAACAAATTTGATCCTTACTTAGCATCTCTTGGTGATCTTTACCAAACTGCTCAGCTGCATAATTCACAAAGTCCAAGGGCAAAGCTATTCTCGAAGAAAGTAATATCAAACTTCTTCCTAGGCAAAAAGTTTGAATCTTTGAAGTACCCTTCATTGTATAAATGAGTAGCGAATATAACCATATCAGGTGAAACTTCTTTGTACACAGTATGATTCTCCATAGTCTGGCATTGACTTTCTTGATTTTACACTCTTAAACTCCTGATTCAGAAACAATTCATGTAATTTCTTACTCTCTCTCTCATTTTCTGATACCCCATTAGCATTTCTAGCTTCTTTCTTCCTATTAGCTTTCTCCCACAAAATCCTCATTTCTTCCTCCCAATTTCTCAACTTAAACTTCAATTCCTTGTTCTCAGTTTCATCCCTGCTTTCTGATTGTTCAGACTTTTTTAAGAGGCCACAGCTTCTTGAAAAGAAAATGCCCAATGGTTTCTTTGCTTTTCGGTTAGATACACTATCTCAACAAATTGATTCTTTCTGAAATTGAGCGGAAAATGAAAAGGGTCTCCAAAAAGATGATTAAACCTGGTATGTGGTTGATGAGTTCAAGCATGTTGATGCTATTGAGTTTGGAGGAAGTTGAAGATTTGTCAGAAAACGCCAAGAATTAAATTTTCCCAGGTATATCATTGGCGGGTTTTTTGGCTATTTGGTCAGTGAACCATAGATAAGCGTATAAAGGGAAGATGAGGTTCTGCCATGAGAAGGATTTTAGGGATTTTGCAAGCAATACATTTACGGCTTACAGCTGCTGACTCTAATTTGTATTGGGTTGGGCCAAAACAGAAGTACATGGAGTCCCTTACGGGCTAAATTCCCAAGTTCTTGCACTGATTGTCCTTCAAATGGACTAGTGTTTAATTTTTGTCTCTTTTCTATTACAGGTGTTTAGTTTTGCTCCTGCTGCTCATCGAATGGGAATTTCTGGAGCGAAGTCTGGACCTAATTCCGTCAAAGGAGAATTTATGGAACAAAATGAAGCGAGAAGATTTGTTGAAGACGGAGTTGGTATTGGTACCAAAACATCTCTGGCACAGGAACTTGAGAAGGCTCGAGAACGGATGAGGTACTGCAAGATTCTGCTGCTTCTTTAACCAGCCTATGTGAAGTTCGATTAACAATTACCTCATCTATAATTATGGTGTGATTTCTTTTTATTGGCAGATGTGAGTGTGCTACGCTAGCAGAAAACAAAAGGGTACTAGAATATCTAGAGAAGGTATGAAAGGAAGTTTAGTTCTCATTAGATGTTCAGATATCTTTTTCTTGTAGCTTTGACATGACTCAATTTTTTTCATTGCAGGGCGGCGATCCTCTGAATTTCAAACATGAGGATTATGTTTCACCTAGTGTTCAATCCACCTCACTGAAATGCAATGAAAAGAAGAGGAAAGATGCAGATGCTAATGATGATGAAACAGGTAAAAAAGAGGAGAACAAGAAGAAGAAAGAAGCTGAAGAATAAGTGTTCCAGCAGACAGATTGTTAGTACTAACATATTGGGCATTGGATGGAATGTTTAAGTTGTACAATGATGTCATTAGTTACTGACTAGTGCTTTGTAATTGTTATTGATAAGACATGGAGAGAATAACTTGTCTATTATTCAAAGAGAACAATGATATAAATAGATGGAGAGGACAAACTAACTAAGGTAACTAAATAAGCTAACTATGATAACTAAATATTCAAATCCCTAATAATCAGCTATATTATCTGTCAAATCTCTATACTATCTATGTACATTATTATACAGATTTTGTAACACTCCTCCTCAAGCTGGAGCATAGATATTGATCATGTCCAGCTTGTTACGAAGATAGTCAACTCGAGTTCCATGCAATGCTTTTGTAAATAAATAGCTAGTTGTTCTCGTCTTCATGTAGTCAGTGCAAATCAAGTTCTCCTGAATCTTCTCACGAATAAAATGACAATCAACCTCAATATGTTTGGTTCTTTCATGA
>JAOTQR010000011.1:16306378-16340655 GCA_025774065.1 Solanum ossicruentum | reverse complement strand
AACATCTCTTTGCAATATATGAACAAAAAAAATAGAAACAAAACAAACTAAGATAAAACTAATTTTTCTAAGAGGGGTACTTCGAGCACGACTTCTGTTATGTCCTTCTTGATTGCACCTAGTTTTCTTACTTTTTCTGTTAATGGTTGTCGAACAAAGAACAAAGAGAAGATGGACAAATTCACTTGCATGAAATAATGTGATAATTATGATGATAGAGAAAATTATGGTTGATTAACACAATAGAAGAAAATTGTATATTCTAATATTCCCTCCGTCCAACTTTACTTGGCCCTTGTTGACTTAGCACAAGGATTAAGAAGTAGTAAATGATGAGGTAATTTTTCCAAAGTACCGTTTTAATATAATAAATACTATGTCTTGAAAGATGTAACGGGGAAATGACTATAATTAATTATAAGGATAAATTAGAAAGTAAGTGTAAAATTATCTCTTGATTTCATAGAGTGGACAAGTATTGTTGGACATCCCAAAATAGTATAAGGGCCAAGTAAAGATGGACGGAGGGAGTAATAACAAATCTCCTTAATTGTAATAGAATATTATTATGGAAGATGTAACTAAATTCATTTTCGTCACACCCCGAGAGGGGACCCAAGACGTGGCTGACACCCAGAGACTATTACTAGTCCTCAAGCGAACCACTTGGCCTCATCACATTCATTCGATCAACAATCCTACTAATCAGCGGAAGATGCGGAAGAATAAATGAGCATATCTCATCATCTAGTCTCAACAATAATATAGAAAAAGGTTAGTAAGAGACTAGCTCACAATCTGGACAATCAACATTTGACTCTAGTGTATGAAACCTCTATCACTATTAAGTGGTGCCAATGACAAACCCGTGGCTACCTCAATCAAAATAAAAGATAAGCAAATCTAATTCTAAAGTATGATGAAAAATAATGTAATGAATCCTCAAAGTAGGGGGTTCAACAATATGCTGAACGCTCGAAGATCCTCAACGATTCGCTTGTTGACAACCTCTATCCTGCATATCTACACCATAATACGATGCAGTCCAAAAGGGGACGTCAGTACTTGGAATGTACTGGTATGTAAAATAACTGAGTGAAACCGAAACAGGTAGATCAATATATAAACAATATCAACTCAACATAGAAAGCAATTAACATGTTGATACACCCAAATTTACAATCCAAACAGAATAGTAAAGCAGTTGTTGCTCAATATAGAACTCAACCAGAGTTGAGGTTGATCCCACAAGGAATGCGTGATAATATATCTATTAGCATCATTTTCAGATATAATATCTATTCCCGAAACAAAAGTGCTTAAAGTAAATGGGGGGCCTTTGTTTTTTCAAACTAATTTACTAAACTAAAGCAATAAATGAGTGCAAGAATGACTAGATTTCAAACAATTTATGCGAAGCTACGATTGTGTTCCCCATGACATCTAATGCGATAGCGGAATCTAGTGGTAAACTCGTTCATGATTGCATGTATAAGATCTAACAAGTTATGTAACATCTAATTCACCTCTTAGTCCTCTTAAATGCATATCATTCCTCACCTTTCGGCTTCAGAACGTATGTGTATTAACCCTTGTTGTTAATCTCGGAATACTCTCACCTTTAGGTCTCAAGTACTTAGACTAGGTTGAAAACCTCGAATTTCCGTCGTAGACTTTTTTCCTAATGAATAAAGGCTTGCCCTAATGCGTCAGCTCATCAAGGAAGAAATTATAATGAAGATTAGTACGATATATATGCTAATCGATCCCGAGATTTACCCCATATTCGCCTATCTTTTTGATTTGTCATGGTTTCCACAATCCTAGTTGTGGGTTTAGCCAAACATATTCAAGGAATAAAACTTGTAACGATACAAAAAATTCATAATAAATGACTTACTATTGAAGAATTGATGAATCCACAAGTTACAATCTTGAATTCGATAAGTAAAATCCCAAAATCTTGTGAAATCTCTGAGAAAATAATATTTTTCAATGTTCTCTAGCTCTAGTCGTCCAAGACTCAATAAAAAATGAAATAAAATAACTATTTATATATAAAGAGAACATAGTCCTAATTAAAAAAAATCCATCGACATGGACACGGGTCACCAAACGGTCCATGTGAAAGTAAATGGATCATCAAATGGTCCATGTGGCCGCACTTGCATTGGTCCCAGCTGCTGTCTCAGATGCCGTCAAATGGTCCGTGTAGGAGTTAAGGATCCGTTAAATAGACCGTCTTACGTGCCTTAATGTTTTCTCGCTCCTCTCTCTTACACGCCTCCACATCACAAGCCGTGGTTGGTCACAGGATCTGTGTAACTCTCCGTTTGGCTCCACTTAGATTATTTTGCTTGTTTTTTTCACCTTCACGTCAATTAAATGGGACTTGGGATGGCCCGCCATACACCCAATGGCCCGGTAGGCGTACCGTCTCGTGCCACTTAACACAAATCTTTCACTTTTCGACAGACTACTCCTTCACATCACTTTGACGAACTGCACCATGACTCGTCACACCTCCCACGGTCCATGACATGCGCTGTAGGAAATGCCTTGGCAAATTTGTCCTGTGCTTGCCCATTTACCTACTGCCATCAGCCAATTGTGAGGCCACGATGGGCCTCACGGTCCGTGTGGAAGTACACGAGCCGTGTGAAAGTGCACGAGCCGTCAATGCCTTAGTCTTTTTCCAAAAAAACAATAAGAAACAAAAATCAAAATAACAAATTCGCTTGAAAATGCATAAAAATCTTTGTTTAAAGCGTTAAAAAAGTCATATTTCTACGATTCATCAACACCCTCAACTTAGAATGATTGCTTGTCCTCAAACAACAATGACTCAACCAAACAACGCATAAACACTAGTGCTCACGCAGAATATGGATTGCCCCCATAATTTTCAATTCATATGTCCGGCTAACAAGTTTAAGAATGTGCTCATACCCCAAACGGACCCACAAAGATTAAGGCAAACATCATGCATGCATGGTCAGTCCATATATGATTAGGAATAAAGAGATCCCACTTAACTTAGCAATCAATTAATGCAACAGATATTTCCCTCACCACAAAGAAGTCGCACACTCAATGTAAGTATGTAAAACAGAGACTGGAATGTAGTCACTCACTCTCAGAAATGAATTCCAATGAACACACACATATCGATCATGAACTGGCCCTTATTTTCACGACCTTAACTCTTGAATGGCCCTTTTAGGATCACATTAGGACTTTTTCAGCTTGTAACATAGGCTCGGGATCTGGTGAGGTATATTTAGAATTAAAGTGACTAAACGACCTCTCCTAGACACTTACTTCGACTCAACCATTTGCTCTTTGGTCACCAACTTTTCTTTCCCTTATTTTCCCCACTTTCTATAGTCAAGGAAGTGATTTTCGTGCCCATTGACTCATTTTTATTCTTTTTTTTCTTTTTCGCTCATTGCTTTGCTCACGATCACAACCCATTTCTTTTCCTCTTTTTATTACTTTATTCTTTTCCACACTCATTTTTCTTCTCTCCCTGCACTAGCCACCCTCAACTTAAACCTTTGGTTTGGGTCAAGGTTCACAATATCTTTCTAAAGGACAAGGGACAACATAAGCCACCCCCACCTTAGGCTATTTTTCTAGGCGGAAGTTCACAATGTCCTTGGAGAGACCACGGTCAAAACAGAGATCAACAAATAGATTGGGGAGGTGAATTTGGGTGATTACAAAGAAAATGTCCATTTAGGCTCAACTTTTGGTTCAAAGGGACAATTTCATTTGGTTGGTCGATTTTTCTTGGCTAAGTGACTACCAACAACAGCAGCCTAAGATCCCATCTTAATCCAATCATTCAATTATTTCAGTAGGACTAAGCAGGCAAGTTCTGTCTCACAAAAGTGTCGACGGAATTATGCAATTAACTCACATACACATGGTACATCATCTACACTAGTTGGTGCTAAATTACTTAGGCCTACTTCATTATCAAAATACCAACCATACACATATAATACTTACCAAAATCATGCAAGTTAGCCAGGATGAGATGGAAACACATATATACTTAGCATTGTCAACATGGAACATCACAGAGATCAACACAAGGGCTATCCTAGACTTTTGTGAACACTTATATTTACACAAACAATACGACCTAAACATGCCTGTTCTACTAGATAATACACTTGAGAGAAAAGAAACATGGAAAGATACACTCTGAAGTGGCAGGATGCCCCATCCCCTTCAAAAAGACAGTGTAGTGCCCTCACTACACCATAACACAAGTTAATGAATAGATAAAGGATAGAGTATACTTGGGACGCCCTAGGCATCAACAATGTCGGTAAGACTAGACCCTCTTGGGCATCATCATAGCACCCAATCCAAAGGTGCTACCGAGCACTCCTGCCCATGTCGCCTCTGTGGTCATCCGCTCTCGTTCTACCCATTCAGCTGATGCTTAGCACTGAGCCTTGGCGGACTTGCGCATCTATCAGTCTTCTTCCTTCTGTGGGTCACGGGAAGGGCTCTTATGGTGACCACGTCGCTTACCCTTATCCTTCCTCCTGAGCTACTCAGTGGGTGGCGCGGGTGCCTCAGATGGGGCTGGTGGAACACCCTATATCTCATCCATAACTAGTACCACGGGGACATTGAATAGGTTCATCCATGACTCTGGAGGCAGGGCCGGTGCAGGGGCCTGGTACTGTGCAGTCAGCTTAGCAATCCTTCATATCATTCACTGTCTGTACCAGATCCTTCATTTCATCCCCAGTCATACTTCCAAACATGTTATAGAAGTATCCCTCCAACGTCCTGACTTGGCTCTGTAGGGTGGTGATTCGGCTCAGAAAGGCTTCATTACGTTGGTCTACCACCTGCTTCAAATGAGACCAGACCACCTGCGGAATCTTCTCTACAATTTGGTCAACTATAGCGCGTGTCAGCCATTGGTCCGCCACTAATCTAGCCAATAACTCGTAGGGAACATATGTGTACCCTTGCTGAACTGGAGAAGCTGCACCACTACCCTTGGGCTCCTCAGAAGCCACACCTGATGGTAGGGCAGTGATGTAGACCTCAAATGGCAAGGGTTGCTGTGGAGGTGCGGATGGGAAGTTTGTCGACCTCCCTGATGAACGTGTTCTGCTCCTCATGAGAGGGTTTTTTACATCCTTAATTAGGGCAATGTTGGCTACACCCTCGGGAGCCATCCTTTTATCAAAAAAAAATAAGTAGTAGGAACACCAGCTTATGCTTACAAACGGCACAAACCAGGCACGGGAACGGCATGCCAGCTCTCTCAGATAAAGCTCGATCCCTCATCTCGAAAGAAATATTTCAGCCCGCATTTACTTCAAATCTGGACATCAGACATGCTATAAGAGAAGCATGTGAAGGTTGGAGTAGGTTATCATTTTCCTATGGGCCACAACTTAGCCGGCACCACCGATTACCAAAATATTGCAGCAAATGTCAACGATGCTTTGGTGATAGGATACTTGGGGTCTATAACCCAAGGTTCCTCCGCCCCCTGAATGGCTATTCTCTTTGCGATCCATCCCAATAGTGCAGCCCTAGATGACGAATCAGACATCCACACCGCGTCCATAATCTACATGTGTCTATCCATAAACTGGCATCTGGAAGAGCTTGGTAGTCTAGCCCAAATAGGAACCGATTGATGGTGGTTTCTAATATATTCACTTGTGTACCACACACCGTTACATGTGACCTCGAGGACCTAGTAAGGGCGACCTGTCTCTTCACCTTTCTTAAATGGGTACCCTCCACTGAGTTCAGGAGGCTAGCAGCATAGTTCGAATAGAACTCTTCAATAATGGTGGGCCCGTAGTACCCTGGTGGTTGCGCCATCCAATCAAAGCTATATAAATTAAAAGTATCACTGATGTCCAGAACTCTGTCAAGTTGGTCAATGATTACCCGAACCTCCGGAAGGACGACCCGCTGTTTGAACCCCCCAAAACCTTTTGTAAGTTCGTTAGTGTAGATATCCTTACTGCCTGGGACTGTCCACCGGCCCCTCAGAACGATAATAAGTGCCATGGCAGTTTTGGGGTCTGTGGTTCGGGACACTGCAAAATGAATGGCCTCGTTATCACTGTCCGAAAGTTTGACCTCATCCGCCTGCTCTTTAGTATCATGACCCTCAGCCTCTAGAGTTTTCCCCTACTTATCCTGGTCTGGAGTGTTCTCTTATTCCGGGGCAGCTGCCTCCTCCTCAACTCTCGTGGAAGGGGCTCCCTCTTCAAACTGGAGCTCTGCAACGGCCTGATACACAGGCCCGTGCAGCACGAGGAGAGTTGGGGAAGACATTGGCTCTATAGCGAACTTCGGACCCATTAGAGGAGTCATCACCTGAGTTACTCCCAGCCTGATTGCTTGATGATACAGTTAGGGAGTCATGGAGGCGTGACACAAGCTCGTCCCTATATCTGCATCTGACTAAATGCATCATGGACCCATAGTACCTGCAAGTGCCACAAAGGAATACACGTTGTTAGAAATTATTGCACACGCAGGTGATGCACTAACGGGTACTCAGACTTCCCTTATGCCATAAAAGTGACAATAACCCTGAAGAATGGTGTCACCCGGTCTATCATAGGGCCATTGCACTTGAGAACATATACATGTTAAAAATTAAAAACAACCTATGTAAAACAATATAGGTGGAGCAGGGTCAACGGGACCCTACACTGCCTGTGTAATAAGACATAGTCCATGAAAGGACCCATCAGGGGGGACTTGGCCTTGAGGCTTGGCAGACAGTACAACATGGGTCGTTACATGGTCCGTGAAAATTTGCCACAAGCCGTGTAATCGGTCGTTCGCCCCCCTTGGACCAAGTTGTGACTTATCATGCTCATACACATAAATTCATGCAATTTCACCCCACTCAATCATGATCATCCAACATAATAGCGTATGTAAATTAATTTCCCCAAAAATCATGTCAAAAATCACCCAAAATCGTCACTTTCATAGTTAGGATCATAAGAACATAACAATGGTGGTTTTCACAACTACTTGCACACCCAAAATCATTAATATGAATGATGAATCATTAAAATACAAAAGAAATAATCTTTGACCAAGATCTACACAAGTAAGTATTAAAATCAGCATTAGAAGATAGAGCATTTAGTTCTTACTTGGTGAATAGGAATGAAGAAGATGACTTGCTAAGAAAAACTTGAGACCCACACTTTGATTAAGCTATGAATTGTGTGTTTAACTAACGAATCGTCACAAATAAGATAGTGATTTGTTGGTGTTTTAAGAAGGAAGATGAGAACAAGAGAGAGAGATCCGTGAGAGTAGAGAGAGAATGGGGATCATAAAGTGGGTTGTTGGGACCAAATAAGGGTATTAAAAAACCTTGGTTAACCTAGTTGACCGTCTCTCTCCTCCACATGGGCGGCGACACGGCCTGTTCCATGTAGAATGGTCCATTTGGACCATCTCACTTTACTTGGAAAATGTTGGCACTTGCCTGATTTGACGCTGGGTGACGGGATCTCTATGGATGGCTTAACGACCCATGACAAGTGTCACGGTCCATTTCATCATCCTTCTATCAACACTTGGGGTTGTTTTTTGCATGTGCTTTGTGATGGCTCATCACACGAGGCGTGACACCTTGCACGGTCCATTTGGACTGTCCGTCCCACCACACTTGAGCAAATAAGCACGCACCTACTTTATCCTTCTTCGATGTCGACGTCACCTCCACGAATAGCCTCTCAGATTGTAAGACACGTCACGGTCCATTTTATCGACCATTGCTCCTCACTTCGTGCCTTTTTGCGATTTTCTGGGGGAAGTTACTAGGCTCCCATGCGCGAACGCCTGACAGCTAAGATAATGGCCCGTTAAAGGTCCAATGGTCCGTGTATCAAGTCGTGTGTCGACACTTATGCGATTGTGTATGCTAGGGAAAGTGTGCCCACTTCACATGGACCAGTGAACGGTTTGTCTGCTTCTAGACGGCCCGTGTGGGCGAACGTGAGGCTTAATGCAAGCAGATTCTTGGCTATTTCTGCCTTAAGTCATGTCCTCCCCCATAGATGTACTCACTACTTCCAGATAGCACTTTTATTCACCTGAAAACACAAATCACAAACAAGAAATGCATCACATATAAATTAAAATGGTTTTTTAATAATCACAATGCAGGGGTTGCCTCCCATGGAGCGCATGATTTAGTGTCACGATGTGACGCATTGTCTTGACTACTCAGACTTCGTCAAGAAGCAAGACCTCAATCACTGAGGCTTCTTCTGCTGCACCCAAGTATTGCTTTACTCTCTGCCCATTTCACCTTGAATCGATCCCCATTTTCTACTTCTACCTCAATTGTACCATGAGGAAAGACCTGGCTAATTGTGTACAGGCCAGACCACCTTGACTTGAGTTTACCTGGGAAGAGTCACAACCTGGAGTTGTACAGTAAGACCTTGTCACCAACACCAAAGCTCCGTTAGGCAATATGCTTGTCATGATGGGCCTTCATCCTCTATTTGTACATTCCTGCACTCTCATATGTGTGGAGGCGATACTCATCCAACTCATTGAGCTGGTCGAGTCTCAAGTCAGCAGCCTCTTTCTAATTTATGTTGAGCTTCTTCAAAGCCCAAAGTGTCTTGTATTCCAATTCCATGAGTAGATGACAGGCTTTACCAAACACCAACTGATATGAGGACATACCAATGGGTGTCTTGTAAGCCATCCTGTAGGCCAAAGTGCATCATCTAGCTTCTTTGCCCAATCCATTCGGGTAGCATTCACAGACTTGGTTAGGATTTCCTTGATCTCTCTGTTTGACACTTCAACATGTCCACTAGTATGCGGGTGATAAGGTATGCCAACCTTGTGCTATCGTTCCATATTTTGCTAGCACCGCACAGAAAACCTTGTCACAGAAGTGAGAACCTCTGTCACTAATAATAATTCTGGGTGTCCCAAATCTAGAAAAGAGGTTCCGCCTCAGAAATTGGACAACACTCTTGCTCTCATTGTTTGATAATACCACCGCCTCCACTCATTTGGAGACGTTGTCCACTGCCATCAGGATGTACTTCATTCCATAAAAACTCATAAATGGGCCCATGAAGTCAATGCCCCAGATGTAAAAAATCTCTACCTCAAGAATCGGGGTTATGGGCAGCTCTTGGCGCTTAGAGATGTTACCTTCACTAGCACTGATCACACCCAAGCACCAAATCATGGGCATCTTTTAGATGTTGGGCCAGTAGTACCTACATTGGAGAATCTTTTTCGTAGTTCTGGCCCCACCATGATGACCCCCCACTGGGGATGAGTGACAGGCCTCCATTATACTTAACATCTCCGCTTCTGGAATGCATTGCCTAATAACCCCATCAGCACATGTTGTGAACAAGTAAGGGTCATCCCAAAAGTACCTGCTCACATCAAAACGAAACTTTTTTCTCTAGTGAGAGTTAAGCCCCTCTAGCATAATAGCTTACCAGAAAGTTAGCAAAATCAGCAAACCAAGGAATGATGTCAACAGAAGCTACCAATACCTGCTCATCTGGAAGGAATCATCGATTTTCAACCAATCCTTTAGTCTTGACTCATCCTCTAGTATGTATAAGTATTCTGTCACTTCGTTCTCAGATCCTCTTCTGTCTAAGACCTCGAAATCAAACTCCTACAGCAGGAGAACCCATCTGATCAACCGCAGCTTAGCATCTTTCTTTGCCATGAGGTAACTCAAAGTCGCATGATTGGTATGCACTATTGATTTGGTGCCCAATAAGTATGCCCAGAACTTATCAAATGCATATACCACAGACAGCAATCCCTACTCAGTAACTATATAATTCTTTTGAGCATCGTTGAGGGTCCTACTGGGGTAGTATATGGGGTAGAAAATCTTGTTGTGCTTCTGTCCGAGCACAACACCCACAACAATTTCGCTTGCATCACACATCACCTTAAACGGGTTCGTCCAATTTCGTGCAACAACCACAGGAGCGAAAATCGGCTTTTGCTTTAGACTCTCAAAGGCATGCTTGCAGCTATCATCAAAGTGGAACTTTGAATCCTTCTACAGTAGTTTGCACAAAGGATGTACGATCTTCGAGAATACTTTGATAAATCATCGGTAGAAACCTGCATGCCTAAGGAAACTCCGAACCCCCTTCACAGATATGGGAGGCGACAGTTTCTCAATCACCTCGATCTTCGCCTTATCCACTTCTATGCCCTTCTCAAAAATCTTATGGCTAAGAACTATCCCCTCTTTGACTATAAAGTGGCACTACTCCCAATTTAGCACCAACTTAGCCTCCTCACAACGTTGTAGTGCCTTGCTAAGATTCAATAGACATGTAACAAAAGAATCACGCACTACAAAGAAGTCATCCATAAACACCTCAAGGGTGTCCTCAACCATGTTAGAAAATATTGATATCATATAGCACTGGAAGGTAGATGGGGCATTGCACAGCCCGAAGGGCATTCTTCTGAAAGCAAAAGTCCCATGCGGGCAAGTGAAAGTAGTCTTCTCTTGATTCTTCGAGGCTCTGGGTACTGTATTGTAGCCTGAGTACCCATCCTAGATGCATACCACCCTCAACCTGCCAACCTGTCTAACATCTAGTCCATGAAGGGCATGGGGAAATGGTCCTTCAAGGTCCATTTGTTCAGCTTTCGGTAGTCTATACACACGCCATCCAGTCACAGGTCTCAATGGGACCAGCTCATTTTTGTCGTTGGCAACTACTGTCATACCCCCTTTCTTCGGGATACACTGCACTGGACTGACCCACTTGTAATCCGAAATGGGGTATATCACCCCAGCATCCAGCCATTTGATAATCTCTTTTTTCACCACCTCTTGCATAGGTAGGTTCAGCCTGCGCTGGTGCTCAATACTAGGCTTACAATTATCCTCCAATTTGATCTTGTGAGTACATATCCTTGGAGGAATCCCTATGATATCTGCAATGGTCCAACCAGTAGCTCGCTTGAATTTTCGTAGGACCCCAACAATGCCCCCACCTGGTTTTCATGAAGTTCTGCAGCTACAATCACAGGAAGAGTGTTGTCAATACCCAAAAATATATACCTGAGATGTTGGGGTAGCTCCTTAAGCTCTACAGCTGGAGGCTTCTCAATGGAAGGTTTAGCTGGTGGTGTGGACCTGTTCTTCAGGTCTAAGTCGAATTTTCTTGGGGCAAATGGCCTGGTTCCCCTACCTTGCAACGCATTCTGCATACTAGCTAATACAATCATCTGGGAAGTTCATCAACACCACTGCTAATGTCTCTACACTCATTGTTTCCTCAAGTGGGATCTCAGAAAGTCAATCATTTTCAACATCTTGGATAGACATCACCGCCACCTCTTTAGGTCTCTTCATTATAGTACACACATTGAACTTTACCTCTTACCTGTTAAGTCTGAAAGTCAGCTCTCCTCGCTCTACGTCTACCAATGTCGTACCAGTAGCTAAAAATGGCCTCCCAAGGATGATGAGAACCTCAAAATCCACCTGACAATCCAGAATAACAAAGTTCACAGGAAAAATGAACCAGCCCATACAAACCAGCACATCATATAGAATTCCCACGGGCCACTTTACTGATCTATCTGCCATGAGTAGCCGCATTGTAATGGGTGTGGGGGCTCCTAAGCACAGCTGCCTGTAAACTGCCAGTGGCATCAAGTTGATGCTGGCACCTAGATCACAGGAAAGCCCTTGTGAAATCAAATGCTCCAATGGTACACGAGATAGTGAAAGCTCCCAGATCTTCCTTCATTTCTACAAGAGATCTTGTGGCAATGGCACTACAATGGTGGAGATTATTTTCCAGCTCAATTATGGCTGTCCTCTTATTAGTTACTAAGTCTTTCATGAACTTAGTGTGGACCGACATCTGTTCAAGTGCCTCCAGTAGAGGGATATTCACTGAAATCTCTTTTATCATGGACAAGAACTTCTGAAACTTGTCGTCTTCAACCTTCTTCTACGATCTTCATGGGAATAGTGGTGGTGTCCTAGAAATGGCTGGCAGAGGTTGGGTCACTACTGGTGTCGCCTCAGGGTCCTCAGCAACCTCAGGCTCTGCTGACGTGATCTCATCTTCTTCAGTCAACTCATAAATAAGCACCTCCACGGGGTCGGGCATCTTGCCTTTAACTTCATCCAGAGCTGCATTACTAAGCACAACAGGGTCAGAGAGTACTTTGCCGCTCCTCATGGTCACTGCCATGCAATGCCTGTCATTTTTTGGGTTTTGAATAGTGTCGTTCGACAGTGACCCAACTTTTCTCTAATTTATTGCTGCTGATAACTGCGCTATTTGCTGCTCTAATTGCTTGATTGAGGTGGAATGCGAGTAGACCAACTACCAAACATTGGACATCTCCTCTTTTATATCCCCCATCCCTACCTTCATGGACTCAACTTTGTTAAGCACCTTTGCCATTATCTCTTCTAATTTGGAGGTTCCACCACCCTCTTCTGAAGCTCACGGTTCCTATAGCCATCTTTGTTCTACTAATTTCCATAATAGTTCTGAACACGACCATAGTTCCGACCTTGATTACCAGCATTGAATGGCCGATAACCCCCCTATTTGCCTAAGAAATTCTCCTCCTCATTATAATTATACCCTTGATCATCGTACCTCGGCATTGTGTCTATAGCTTTGACCTTTTCTGCACCTCTGTCTAAGAACCGCTTTGCCAGTAAGTCTAGTTGAGTCTTCATGTGTGCTATGTCTTTGATCTCATTCCTCTTCTTTTTGTCACTACTCTGCGGTCATCTCAAAGACGAACCCTGAATAATCTCCATCTCTAGTGTACCATGCCCTGTTGTTCTTGGCTACCTGATCTAAGATCACCACTATGTCAGGGAAAGTCCTAGACATGTATGATCCCCCACAATTAGCATCAATGATTGGCTTAAGTCCTAGACATGTATTATCCCCCACAATTAGCATTAATGATAGGCTTTGTCAAAAATTTATAGGACCTGTAGAAGACTTGCTTCAAATGCTCATCTGTGAGGAGATGATCGAGGCACTACTTAAGGTTTTTCCTGAATCTCTCCCAAGTCTCATGTAGTACTTCATTCGATAGTTTCTTGTGAGAGCCAATGTCATCTGTGATTTTGAGCTATCTTGATGCAGGGAAGAACCTCTCCAAGAATGCCTCCTTTAACTCTCTCCAGATGCGGAAGGAATCATGTGGAAGCTCATTCAGCCACTTATTTGTCGCACTAGAAAGAGACAATGGGAATAACCGCAACCTAATTGCCTGCTGACTGATCCAGGAATCTCAGACGATTGGCATGTCGCCAGAAAGTTTAGGTTATGCTGATTTGCATCCTCTGTTGTTGCTCCGCTGAACAACCCTTTCAACTGTAGCATCTGCAGCATAGTACTAGTGATAGTGAACCTAACACCTACGGGCAGTGGGGGAAGTACAATTGCCCCAGTGGTCCTAGTACCCTCATCATCATCGTTCACTGCTTGGGGCTGCCAAGGCACTTGGTATCTAATACCGGATAGCGGCACCTGTCTAAATGGTGCTGCCGGTGGGACCTCATTTCCAGCATTGTGATCGTCACCCAAACCATCGTTTCCCCCCACCTGCAGGGCTCACAGCCAACTCTCTCTGTCTAGTAGCGTCATGTTCTTGGGCATTCATTTTATGAATTGATTTAGTAAGCTCAGAGTCGTAGGGAACAACTACTTCACCCTTGCTTCGGGTGTTTGGCATGCAACCCTGTCTCCCTACCAAGAAACAAAAATAAGAAATAAAAGTAAAATTAGGAACTAGTATTAGAAATTGAAAATAGAAATTAATAGACTATTACTTTGTCGTATTCCCCAGCAACAATGCCAAAATTAATACGCCCAAATTTACACTCCAAATGGAATAGTAAAGCGATAATTAATCAAATATAGAACTCAACCAGAGTTGAGATCGATCCCATAGGGAATGCATGAGAATATATCTATTAGCACCATTTTCAGATGTAATATCTATTCCCAAAACAAAAGTTCTTAAAGTAAATTGGGGGTTTTGTTTTTTCAAACTAATTTACTAAACTGAAGTAATAAATAAGTGCAAGAACGACTAGATTTCAAACAATTTATGCGAAGCTAGAATTATGTTCCCCGTGACATCTAATGAAATAGCCAAATCTAGTGGTAAACTCATTCATGATTACGTATATAAGATCTAACAAGTTATGTAACATCTAATTCACCTATCGGTCCCTCTTAAATGCATATCATTCTTGATCTTTTGGTCTCAGAATGTATATGTATTGACCCTTGTTGTTAATCCCGGAATACTCTCACCTTTCGATCTCAAGTACTTGGACTAGGTTGAAAATATCGAATTTCCATCGTAGACTCTTTTTCTAATCAAAACATCCCTTTTGGACATGTAATGAATAAAGGCTTACCCTAATGCGTCGACTCATCAAGGAAGAAATTATAAAGAAGATTACTACAATATATACGCTAATTAATCCCGAGATTTACCCCATATTCGCCTATCTTATTATTTTTTCATGGTTCCCACAACCCTAGTTGTGGGTTTTGCTTAACATATTCAAGGAATAAAACTCGCAGCAATACAAGTAATTCATAATAAATGACTTACTATTGAAGAATCGATGAATGCACAAGTTACAATCTTGAATTCGATAATGAAAAAATGAAATAAAAAGAAACTATTTATATATAAAGGGAACTTAATTCTAATTAAAATAGGAAAAATCCATTCGCATAGACACAAGTCACCAAATAGTCCATTTGAAGGTAAACGGACCGTCAAATGGTCCGTGTGGCTGACTTGCATTGATCCCAACTATTGTCTCACGTGCCATGAAATAGTCCGTGTAGAAGTTAACGATCCATTAAACTGACCGTCTAACGTGCCTTAATGTTTTTTTGCTTCGATCTCTTACATGCCTCCATGTCGCGGGCCGTGGTTGGTCACACAGTCCGTGTAACTCTCTGTCTAGCTCCACTTAGATTATTTTGCTTGTTTTTTCGATGGCATCACCTTCACATTGCTTAAACGGGACTTGGGATGGCTCATCATAAACCCAACGTCCTGTGAAGCATGCCGTCTCATGCCACTTAACCAAAATCTTTTACCTTTCGACGGACTACCCCTTCACGTCACTTTGACAAACTGCGCCATGACCCATCATACCTCCCATGGCCTGTGCCATGTGCTATGGGAAATGCCTTGGCCAAAATTTCCTGCGCTTGCCCATTTAGCTACTGCCATCAGCCAAGTGTGAGGCCACGTTGGGCCTCACGGTCTGTATGGAAGTATATGAGCCGTGTAGGCCCCTGTTTTCCCACACTTGGTTCCATTTTTGCTCCTCTTTGCACTCTTTTTCATCCTTTTTCTTTCGTACTCTCATCTCTTCTATGCCTTAGTCTTTTTCCTGAAAAACAATAAGAAACGAAAATCAAAATAACAAATTTGCTTGAGAACACACAAAAATCCTTTGTTTAAAGCATTAAAAGAGTCTTATTTCTACGACTCATCACATGTAAAATGTCTATCTAAAGCAAAAGTAAAGAGTATATAGTTGACCCATCAACTCACCAATCAAATCAGACTCGTCTCAGAAGGACTCATCTCAACTCATCTCATCTCTTCTCATCATATCTCGACTCAGAGTACTCAAGGTAGGAACTTTCTGGGAGTTTCTCTTATTCGACAACGATCACTTATGAGCCAGTGATCATAAAACAACCGACCATCGTCGCCATAGCCGTCACATACTTTCCAGGTAGGGGACGAATTGAATCTACTACGGACCCCAGCAATCTGTTAAAGTTAAGTCCTATGTTATTTCAGGGACTCTATCCAGAGGGAACCATAATGAGATGTAATAGTTCTAATCCTCACCTATGCTTGGTTACGTAGTTTGATGAGTGTGAGTTGGATGAACTCTTACTCTTTCGATGCTCGGTACTCCTCCCATGACTCAATGCTCATAAAACAATCTATCCAGTCAATACATCTCAATTGACTTATCTCAACTCATTCTTATAAAGGCTCTCATCATTCAATCAAACCAATGAAACTATCTCAATCAACCTCATGGAGGCTAATCTTTCAGCTAGTCTCATAGAGACTCTAGTCATCTCATCAATCAACAGCTCAAGGATTTGAACAATCATTAGGGAACAATCGAATAGACAAGTCTTTAGAGTTCATTTATGAAAACTCACTGGACTATCAAGTTCTATCAGCTCATCATCATTCTCACATCTTAATCTAAATCACAATCACAATCACAATCACATTCTCAATCAAGGCTCCAGACTCAATCCCTATCTTCTTTCATGTAATTTTTAAGATAACAGGTCCACGATGCGGACATGTTGCGCACTTGTAAAATTTTGGAAACTCAATCCTATCGAAACATTGAGAAAATATATATGTGTGGGTTCGCGATAGGTCCGCATTGCAGAGTTGTCAAGCACCCTCACTGTTTTGGATCCGCGTCATGGCCCTGTTGCGTACCCTTACTGTTTTTGGTCAATTTTATAAAAATTGACTTTTGACCTGGTTGTTCCTACATCGGGTCGAGATAATTTTCTGACTCGATTTTTTGCAATAATCGCAAATCCATCTCGGATTTCCCATCTGAGCTTGAAAGATGTGTTACACGCACGTCTCCGTTCTAGGGGTATTTTAGTAATTTTATCGGGTGTTACAGTTTTTGTGTATTCTCATTATATATATAATGTTGATATGTTATAACTTGAAATGTAAATGTTAAAAGTCATAATTATAAAATATTACATTTAAAATGTGTAATAATTATCTTTAAAGTGATGTGTGGGATAATTTTATATAAATAAAAGAATGATTTCGGAAAATAAAAAGGCCTATAAATTTTTAAACCTTGCAATATGGGTATCATTGGACTTCTTTTGAAGAATTCTTTCAATTCTTGATAATTGGAGATTGTTTTGGAGTTAGTATTTGAGGGTAAAGCTCCAACAGAGTATTGAGGTCAAATTTTCGATTTTCAATGTAGGTTTGGCTATATATCCTTTTGAGATTGAGATCGGATAATTGATCATTCTCTATGTCATATGCTTTGGAATTGGATCGCAATATAATTTGAGATTGTTAATTATATTATAATGCCTATCTGGGGGATTGAGTATATTTTACCCTTGTGAGGAATTATTTGTACAGTTTAGCCCATGTGGGGCACTTGATTATATGGTATTGCCCATATAGGGCATTATTTGTTACCCTATTTGCATTGCTTTATGAGCATGTGATTCATGAATGGCATGTGAGAGAGGTTTGTAACACTATTTAACTTGTTATGGCCGAGAGGATTTGAGTTGGGAATTTCAACATACTTTAGAAATGAAATACTTTCCATATGGTGCTCAATTATTTCAAATGAACTCTTTTTTATTATTTTCGTATGAGGGTGTTATCATAATTTGATCGAGCTTTGAGAACTTTAAACTTTTTTATACATGTTGAGTTGATTATTACCTCTATGTCATACGTGTTGTGATGCATTCATCATATCATTATGATCATGGGAAATTGAGGAAATGTGGAGGTTCTTTTTGAGAATGAAAATGAGACAATTTTTATAGCCTTGATCATGAGCTAGGTGGCAAGATGATGAGACATTATGATTGTGATTTGGTATTTGGAATGCGAGTCCACCGTGGGTCATTGTTTGGAAGCATTAGCTTGACATGGAGTATATGATAGGTTGTGCGACAACTTTGATCACATCATTCTACTATATCATTGCATCATTTTATCGTATCGCATTGATCTTTGAGAATTAATTTATATGATGATATTTGACATTATTTTGACCTTATGTGTTTACTTTACTCGTGCCCTGCTATATAATTGGTAGCGCAGATGCTGGAGTAGGACTTTTCTGTTTGCAGATGGAAGCATCCCTTAGTTTATTTCATAAGTTTGATAAATTTCTTATACTCAGTGATCGAACCTAGTGATTACATATGGATTGTACTCACCCCTTTTTTTTGGAATTTTTTTATGCAGATTCTAGTCAGGGTACTTTTCGTGGCATGTGATCACCACTAAGGAATAAATAATTTCAAATTCATAGTGAGATCATGTATTCTAGATCACCATTAGTTTCATTTTCTACTTCAGTCATTATTATTATTTGAAGACTTGCAATGTACTTTATTACTCTAAGATTGTATTAAATATTGTTAATACTTCTGACTCCTGACTTTGGAGATATTCATCTTTGTACTTTTTTTCATTAGTGGGTTGTTACCCCTTTTGAGAATCTCTATGTGGTTTACTTTTCGACTTACACATTAGGGTGATTTTGAAATGTCTGTCATTATGACCTCAGTTTTTGGATTGTAATACCAGTAGTCCAGTTGAAGGATCATCAACACTATTGTCTATTGTCTCCTCTTCTCTAATAACATCAAAATCCCAAAACCTTTTCTTCTTTTAATGAGAAATCAGAAAGAAGATGGACCTGGTACCCCATTAAGATCTTCTAAGGATAAAATTTCCATTGTGAAACTTACTCGTGAGGAGGACAATGAGTTACTACTTTATTACTTGCCATGATATTTCTATTTGTTGAGTATCTCTTATTATGTACGATAATATTGTCCTAGTGATCATGAGCTGACATGAAAGCTGTCAATGTTTTTTTGGTTTATTGTTTTGCTCTTTTTAATGGTGCCAAAAAGGAAAAGATATTAGTAACGGAGGAAAACTGGTGATATGGGAAACTATGTTGATAGAGAACTGAAAATACTATGGTGGTATAGGAAACTGACAATAAGGATGTCAAATTGTGTGAACTGAAATTGCGCCAAGAGGGACAAGAGAAATGAAGTTTGTTATCATATGGGAGAAATTAAGATGTTGAAGTAGTATGTCTTGTTTTGATAACCTATTGAGTTACTATTGTACTGAGCTTTATTTTGATGATATAACATAGAAGTAGTCGATGTATTGTGCAATTGAAAAACTATTCAATGATTGTCTCTCATAGGGATCTGATTTCATAAGAAAACTAATGAAGGATCAATATGCACCAGGATGATTCCTATGAGTCAACTCTCACACAACTTTCTACAATTGTAAAATTGCATGCAAAAATACAACACTTTGGCCCTCCTTCCTTGTCCAAGGGTTAAAGTTTTCACTTCTCTCATCCTCTATACATATTCGACTTATAAAGATTTGAGTTCTGCAAATTCTCTCTATAAAACTATCAAGGTGATAAAGTAAAATAACCTAAGAACCTCCTCCTCATAACTGATTTCATCTTATTTTCTAGGTTGTTAAGTCTTTGTCTTTTGCTCCAACATTTTGTTGTAGCCAAAGAGAACAATTGAGCATTGGTAAACATGAATTTGAGAGGAAAAAAATTCTTCTATTACTCACAAGAATGTATTACAAAAACAACTCTCAAACTCGCACTTTTCTAACACTCTTTCTTGGTGTTTTGATGGTGTGTTTTTGGAGGAGCTCAACAGCTCCTTTTATAGAGGAAATTATACCCCCATACATGTCATTGGTGACATCACAAGGGGTATAATATTTAACAATGGCAGGTTCAACAATGGTGGCTGGAATAATGGCAAGTTCAACAATGGCGGTTGGAATAATAGTAAGTTCTACAATGGTGGTTGGACTTCTTCAATTCTCCCCCTCCAGCCATATCTAGAACAAGCATCCTAGCTATATCTTTGCATATCTCTAACTTTTCTTGAGTCACTACTTTCATCAACATGTCAGCTGGATTCTCCTTCGTATGGATCTTCACTAGTCTTAACAGTTGACTATCCATCACCTTGCATATCCAATGATACCAAATATCAATATGTTTTATATGAAAATGGTACATGTAGTTCTTGCTCAAATCCAGACTCTGACTATCACAATGTACCTTATATTCCTTTTTCTTGATTCCAAACCATAACATCTCTTTTCTAGCTTTCGCGGCAGCAATATATTCTGCTTTTGTTGTGGATAAAGCAACATACTTTTGTAGTTTTGACTGCTATCAAACAGCTACCTCTGCAAATGTGTAAATGAATCCTGAAGTATATTTCCTACTATTAGGGTCTCCAGCCATATCTGCATCTATATAGCCCTCCAAGATTGGATCAACTCCCCGTAGCAAAGACATAATTTCATTGTACCCTTAAGGTACTTGAGAATCCACTTTACTACCTCCGAATGCTCTTTCCCAGGGTTGGAAAGAAAATTACTCACCCTTCCCACTACATAAGCAATATCGTGCCTCGTACACACCATCGCATACATCAGACTTCCGACTGCTGAAGAATATGGTACATACGACATCTCCCCAATCTCTTCCTTAGATAAGGGACACGATCTCTTTCTCAACTTGAAATGGTTGGCTAATAGAATACTAACTGGTTTGGCATTGTTCATGTTGAACCATGCAAGCATTTGTTCAATATACTTTCCCTGAGATAGCCATAACCTCCGATTTCTTCCTATCTCGGGTAATCTGCATTCCTAATATTTATTGAGCCGGTCCTAAGTCTTTTTTGTCAAAAGACTTAGATGGTTTCTTCTTTAGCTGGTTAATCTTCGTTATGTCTTTCTCCACGATCAGAATATTGTCTACATATAGTAGAAGAGCAACAAAATTTTCATCAGAAAACTTCGAATGTAGACACATTTATCTGCTAAAGTTTTCTTGTACCCTTGACTTGCCATGCATGAGTCAAACTTCTCGTACCACTGCCTGAGTGCCTGCTTCAGACTGTACAAGCTTTTCTTCAGCTTTCATACGAGGTTATCTCCCGAAACCTCAAAACCTTTCGGATGCTCCATGAAGATTTCTTTCTCTAAGTCTCCCTAAAGAAAAGTTGTCTTTACATTCATCTGTTCAAGCTCCAAGTTCTTACTTGCGACCATTCCAAGTATGACTCTAATTGAAGTCATCTTGGCTACCGGTGAAAATATCTTGTCAAAGTCAATTCCCTTCTTCTGTTGGAATCCTTTGACTATAAGTCGTGCTTTGTATTCACTACTTTTTCGCTGCCATCCTTTTTCAGCTTGAACAAGAATTTATTTTTTAGTTCCTTCTTCCCTTGTGGAAGTTCTATGATCTCATAAGTCTGATTTTTCTGCATAGACCTCATTTCATCCTGCATTGATAGAAATCACTTTTCTTTTTCCTTATGAGATACTGCTTCATGGAAACTTTCTGGTTCTCCATCTTCAGTAAGTAGAAGGTACTCAGATTTTGGATATCTTCTCGATAGAATCCGACCTCATTCAGATCTATGAGCTTCTGGAACAGTCTGAGGAGATCCACCATCATCTTGGCCTTGTGATGGTCCTGGAACGTCTGCTAGATGGGATTGTGGCTCCCCCTACTCAGTACCGTCACTTTCCTGATTGTCTTCTACTTCTGGCATATCTTCTGGCACAACATCACCTTTCTCATGAATGGTTCTTTTGCTGCTTCTAGCATCTAATTTGCAACATTTGTCTTCTTAGACACTGTGGATTTTTCAGTGTCATCAATTGTCTGACTTTCATGAAAAATCACGTCCCTACTTCTGATCATTTTTTTCTCCTTTGGATCCCATAACCTGTATCCAAATTCTTCATCTCCATAGCCAATGAAAATGCATAGAGTGGTCCTTGCATCTAGTTTCTACCTGAGCTCCTTAGATACATGTGTGTATGCCAAACACCCAAATACTCTCTAGTGAGAGTATGATGGATCCTTTCCAAACCAAAGTTTCTCCGAAACTTCAAAATCCAATGGTACTGATGGAGATCGATTGATCAAGTAACAGGCGACTCTAACTGCTTCTCCCCAGAATGGCTTTGGCAGCTTAGCCATACTGAGCATGCTACAACACGTTCCATGATTGTTCGGTTCATTCTTTCAGCTACACCATTGTATGGAGGGTGCGTGGGACCATCTTCTTATGTCGGATGCCATATGATCTCCAATAGGCATTGAACTGCCTGGAATAGTATTCACCGCCATTGTCAGATCAAAGACACTTCAACTTCTTTCTTGTCTCACGTTCTACTATGACATAGAACAGTTTGAAGTAATCAAATGCCTGGTCCTTCGACCGCAAGAAATACACCCACACTTTTTAAGAAGCATCATCGATGAACGTTAGAAAGTATCGGTTACCGCCGAGTGATTCAACCTCCAAGGGACCACAAACATCAGAGTGTACCAGACTGAGTAACTCTGATCTTCTCGTTGAAGAGGAATTAAATGAGACTCTATGTTGCTTACCAAACAGACAATGATTGCAAGGATCTAGTGCAACATCCTTGTCCACATTGATAAGGTCCTTCTTTATCAGGGTAGGCAACTCTTTCTCACTCATGTGGCCGAGTCTCTGATGCTATAAATTTTGACAAGCCTCCTTTTCCACTACATTGAGGCTTTCTGTAAATATCTTCATATGAGTCTTGTATAACGTGCCACAAATATGTCCTCGAGCGACTATCATAGTGCCTCTTGACAACTTCCATGTTTCTTTACTGAAAAGATTATCATAGCCTTGTTTATCAAGAGCTATACCTGAAAGAAGATTCAACCGAAGATCTGGCACATGGCGGATATCCTTCAAAGTGATTGTACTCCCGGAACTTGTCTTTATCTGGACGTCACCAATTCCTACAATCCTAGAGGAACTGGAATTCCCCATCTTTACAGCTCCAAAGTCTCCAGCTTTATACGTTGTGAAGTATTCCTTATGTGGAGTAACGTGGTAGGATGCTGTGGTATCTAACACCCATTCTGTATCTTCTCTTGAGACGTGAAGGTGTCTCATCATGGGTTGAACAATAAGATACATCTCCAATAATAGTAACTAATGTTTCTCCACCCTTATTCTTCGGCTGCAAACTGCTCTGGGCTTACTCCTCTTTCCATTTATAGTTCTTCTTCATATGTCCTTCAATTCCAAAATGATGGCACTTATATGTTGGTTTCCTGCTATCAATGGATCTGCCTCTACTCTTTCTTCTGCCTCTCCATTTGTCTTTGCTACTCTTTTGTTGCCTCCCTCGGTTCTCTGTGACAATGGCATGGGTCTGATCTGTGCCCATGTCTTTTCTCCTTGCCTCTTCACTAAATAGAGCATCCTTGACCATTGACATGGTAAGCTTGCCATTTGGGGCTGAGTTTCTGAGTGATACGACCAGCGTTTCCCAACTATCGGGAAGGGAACTGAGTAGTAACAACGCCTGAACTTCATCGCCAAGTGGTATCTCTACAAACGACAACTGGTTGACCAAGCTCTGGAACTCATTGTTATGCTCGGCAACTGAAGTTCTATTTTTAAGTTTCATATTGACTAAACGCCTCATTAACAGGGCTTTATTTCGAGCGGTCTTGACCTGGTACATGTCCTCCAACTTCCTCCAGAGGGGATATGCGTCTGTCTCTTGTGCAACATGGTGGAAGACACTATGATCAATCCATTGACGAATTTGACCTATAGTTTTTCGGTTTGATTTCTCCCATTCTAACTCCTTGGTGGGATCAAGATTTTCACCTTTCAATTCGATAGGATCAAGTAAATCTTTACAACTAAGGATATCTTCCATCCGAGGTCTCCACAACGTGTAGTTAGTGGCAGTGAGCATAATCATGGCTCCGAAAGATGATGTTGACTCTTCTGTGGTCATTATCACCTTGCAATAGCTTAATTCACCAAAACAAAGTTGGATCTTGAAAAATAGAGCTCACCGTTATGTCCGGAATGATCAAAAAGGTAGAATTGACACTCCGGGGCCAAAATTCCACTATTGGGGTAGAACAACAATTTCAAAAAGCTTTGGGGACCAAACTGTAATTTCAGAAAGATCAAAGGTCAAACTATAATTTAAAAAGATCAGGGCCCAATTTGATATTTCCTGAATATTTAGAGACCAAACTGAAATTTTTAAAAAGTTGAGGGGTCAATTTGCACTTTTTGAAACTATTGCAGATTCGGCTATGAACAGTACTTCCGGTCTTCTATGGTGAACAGTGTCGTCGTCTCCGGCAGAACTCCGGTGAACAGTATCTCCGCCACTGACAAAATTTCGACAAAGTTAATCGAACTTTGACTGCGATTTTTGGGCTAGTTCAAACTCCGATTAGATTGTCGTTTGGTGCATTGGAATTCGTTTGACGAGACGAATTCAATGGTGCAGTCAGAATTAGATTTCAAACAAATCTCAGAAAACCCGGTGAACAGTCTCCGATAGAACTCCGATGAACAGTATCCCCTTCACCAAAAAAAAAAACCTCGACCAACGCTTTTAACTTGGCTCTGCTACCGCTTGTTGTAGCCAAAGAGAACAATTGAGCATTGGTAAACACGAATTTGAGAGAAAAAAATTCTTCTATTACTCACAAGAATAGATTACAAAAACAACTTTCAAACTTAATTGAAGAATTCCAGCCACCATTGTTGAACCTGCCATTATTCTGGCCACTATTGTTGAACCTGTCATTGTTCCAGTCACCATTGTTGAACCTGTCATTGTTCCAGTCACCATTGTTGAACCTGTCATTGTTGAATATTATACCCCTTGTGATGTCACTAATGATATCTATGGGGTGTAATTTCCCTATAAAAGGAGCTGCTGAGCTCCTCCAAAAATACACCATCAAAATACCAAGAAAGAATGTTAGAAAAGTGTGAGTTTGAGAGTTGTTTTTGTAATCTATTCTTTGTGAGTAATAGAAGAATTTTTTCCTCTCAAATTCATATTTACCAACACTCAATTATTCTCTTTGGCTACAACACATTTTAAATCTATCCCTCCTATGAGAAGCTTGTGTAGGTACTTTATTTTCTTGTAGATTTGAGTTGTGGGCTAGAGTTAGTTATTGCTATATTGTCAGCGTGGTAATAGTTTTGTGGGCTAGTGATTCTCTTTACAATGGATTTGTCGTACAACGTTATTGTAAGGGTGAGAGATTAAAAATTTAATTCCTCTTAAAACTTCGCTTGCCAATTTAGTGAAGCCATTAAAGAAATCCTACGTGGTAGATCGTAATTTTTCCTTCCTTAACTAAGAGGTTTTCATGTAAACATCGTGCATTTTTACTTATTTTTTCATAGTTGATTTTTGCCTTGTGTTCCTCGTAGTTCTCATTCGAGCACCTAATCCCTTTAACTCGTGAATTTTTATAAGCTATCAAGTCAATTCAGACAAAAACACAAGAAAAATAATAATTGAATCTGTTATGACTTATGACTCTCAAAATTGATTTTTCTTTTTTTGCTTTTCATAATAAACCTTGGCGTGAGGCCTTCACCAACAATAATTAGTTCTAGTCAGCTAACACAGGCACTAGCCGTGCAAGCAAAGACAAGGTTTGTATACTTTGTTACTTGCCTTTTGGAACCTAATTTCTTTAGGACTATAGATGTTACAAATCTTTTTCATATTTTTATAATTTTGTTTTTCAATTAAATTATATCACATACATTATCGAAAGAAAGTACTAGTAAATAAATTGTGAAGCTAAGTACACATTTTTTTTTTACTGTCCATTCAATATTTGATGACTCTATTAGAACTCATTAACTTTAAATTCGTACCATGTAAATCCATATCTAGCTCAAATTCAAAATATCTAATTAAAAAAAAATATTCATTGCCCCCACGGCCTTTCGAGGCGTGAAGTACACTCTCTGGATAAGGGGCCTCTGAAAAATTATGGGTAACTTTAGAAAGAAAATAAAATAAAGAAAAGAAAAAGGAGTAAGTTCTTATGATTGGTACCCCCACATTAAAGTTTTTATTAGTTTAAAAAAAAAAAAAAAAGAAGTGAAACGTGTCTTGGCAAACCTACCTTGTTAAGTAAACTATCAATCAAACAAACAGCTGCTAGGGTTTTGGAGTTACCCTTTAAACCCATAATCTAGAAGCTGAGAAAAGACAAATGTATCCAAACAAAAAGTTGCAATAACGTAGTAGTAATATTAATTTTGTTATTTTAATTTATTTGTTGGTCCCTTTTTGTTGATTATAATATTTTGAATCCAGAAAATATCATCCCCACGAAGTAGACAAACCTAAATATCATTATTATTGTGCGCCTAAGTGACTTAATTATTATGAACTACCTTTTATGGAGCAGAAAGATTGAGATTACCTGATATGTTTCTTTTTTTATTTTTAATATTTCAATCTATTTTGATGTTTAATAATATGATGAAAGTTGAAAATAACACAATCGTATTAAATACGATTTTATTTTTGAAACTTAAGCACAAAATATGTAATCAAAAATAAAAAAATACTAATCACAGTATAACATATAATCACAAGATCAGAACAAAAGACATGTATCAATCATTTGAAAAATTAAGTTTGGTAATGACTTTTATTAAAGTTTTCATATGGTTTGAAGTATTAATTGAAGTGGAAAATTGTTGAATGGGGAAAGTGAAAAAAGAATGAGGCGTTTAATTGGGACATAGATGACCAAATTAAAATTGATTTCCATGAGGAAAAATAATTAATCACACAATTAATTTGGGAGTGACAGTGACCTAAAGTTGTAGTGCACGAATCACCACCACCACTAATAATTGAGTCAATAAAATATTGTATTTGTGTTCCAAAATATCATTGTAACGTTAAATTGGTCCACTATATATACCCCTTCATATACTTTTGCCTCGCCAATTCAATTAGCAACAACAAAAAACATAACGAACAAATTCTACAAATTTTTATTTATAATATACCTATGGATCAAAATTTGGTAGTGGTAGCAAAGAAGTTTTGGAAAATAGTTCGAGTGGCTATGTGCGTGTTAAGAAAAAACTTATCAAAGCAAAAGATAATGCTCGATATCAAATTAATGATGAAGCGTAGCAAGATTGGTAGTTACAAAGCTGCGGTCCAAAATCTCATGTTCCACATCCTCTACAACATCAATAACCACCGCCCAGATCACGTCGAGAGTAGTAAATTACCATTTTGTCCTCCAGATGAGTATTATGAGTTTAGCTGTACTAGCAGCCCAAATTTGGACATCAAAAAGCAGTACACTAGTGAAGATGATGTTGTGATGATGAATGCAGCTGTAATGAAAGCATTAGAGACGATTGAGGGTGAAATAACCTCACCTGATAATTATTTTTATGGATTTGAAAGGCAGCTAAGGATTACAGACTCGCCTTTTCCGATAAGAGATAAAGCAGAGGAATTGGAGAATCATGTAGATAAGGCAGCTGATGAGTTCATTTCAAAGTTCTATAGAAATTTGAGACGTCAATCTTCCCATTCTGCTTCATAATAATGTTACATGAATATACATATGCATGTTTTCTTTATTTGCAAAAGCATTTTTATTAGATTTTTGCTTTTGTGTGGTGTTTGCTAATATAATATATCATAAGCAAAGAAATATAGAAAGCCTATGAAGATTGGAAGATGTGGATATAATTGTCTTTCCATTCATGGATGTAGTTGTGTTTTTCACAAAAGAAATTGCTTACACAAATCCAAATAAAACGACGAACATTCGACCGGTTTATAATTATTCTCATGTTTTAATTATTTGCCTTGGTTACTACGAAAACCGCATAGCGCACTTAATAGTCTAAGTATTACTTTAATTTTTTCATCAAACTTATTTGTGATATTACACAAATTTTGACCAATACTATAAAAAAATATATTTTCAGCAAATTATTATCACCAATTATAGTTATAGTGTTTTTTGTTAGATCAACTAAATGCACAAAAGATAGTAAAAGCTTATTAGCAATAAACCAAACATTGATACATCAGAAAGTCAAAATTGATCAAAAATAGTACTCGAAATTAAACTGGTCAACGTATCCCTCAGAAGTCACTGTCAAAAATAAAGTGTGAAAGGTCATTTGATACGCAAAATAAGAATAATAATTCTGATAATTTAAAATTAACTTTACCTCATGTTTGATTTAAAGTATTAAATATTCAAAATTATTATATTTTTATTGTTTGTATAAAATTCATATAAAAGATGAGATATATCTTTACTTATTTCATTTCATATATCAAAATAGTCCAGCAAAATATGTATGACGTGTCATAGAAAATTAATAATAAAATGAGATATCTTATACTGCCTTATTGTAATTGGGTTAGTACACAAAATTTCTTCTATGCATGCATGTACCAGTGATATTGTGTTCAACAACCTACCGAGTAACCCAAAATGGCTCCAGATCTTGTACAAAACAAGAGTTAACACCAACGGTTTAACCTGGGAGGAAGCTTTTCCTTTCTACCTATGGCGTATATGGCTAACAAGGAATGACAACTTCCATAACAATAAGCATAGGCCAATCAAACATCACATTCCTCACACACTAACCCTGGAATTCAAACATCTAACTAATAAAAAACGACAAGAAAATCCAAACCCATTTTCATAAAATGGAAGGTACCCCTAATGGGTTATAAGCTAAACATTGACGGCTCCATGTCACACCGAAATAATACAAGTGGGCGAGGCGGGATAATGAAGAAATTTCAGTTACATGGAGAAGGAGAAATCAACGCACAAATAGAGAGAATTCTGATGTGTTGAATGCTCAAGAACAGAGAGAGCATCTTGACATTTCTTGTAAAGAGGGAAAACGTGTTTTGAAGAAAGAGTAAAAAGTGTTATATTGTACAGTGCACTACTGCTATATATATACACACTGCTGATCACCTACTTAACCAATTAATCAAGACTCTTAACTAACTTCTAACTACACATTAACTTTTAACTGCCATTTAACAAGCTAAACTGCTACTAACTACTTACATCCTTCAACACCCCCCTTCAAGGCCTAGCTTGCGCAAAAGGTATGTATGTTGCGATCTAACTACTTACATCATTCAACACTCTTAGCTTGCGCAAAAGGTAATGCATGTTGCGATCTATTCAAGGCCTTTGTGAACAAATCTACCTCTTGATCCTTGGACGCAATGTAGGATGTCTTGATTGTTCCGTCTTGAATCTTCTCTCTTATAAAATATAGGTTTATTTCAATGTGTTTAGTCCTTTCATGGAAGATAGGGTTGGCTGCAATTTGAATGGCTGCCTTGTTGTCACTTATCAGCTTCACTGGTGTCTTGATGCCCATGTTCAGTTCATTATTGATGCCTACCAGCCATATTATCTCTGAAACTGCAGCTACCATGCTTCTATACTCTACCGCTGCTGAACTTATGGATATAGTACTCTGTTTCTGTTATTTCCAGTAGATTAAGGAATTCCCCAACTTCACCACATATCCTGTAATTGACCTCCTTGAATTGGGACAGTTTGCCCAATCTGCATCACAAAATGCAGTTAACTGATCTGTCCTTTCTGAGCTGAGAAGAATCCCTAAGCCTGGTTCACTCTTTATGTATCTCACAACTCTACAAGCTGCCTCCATGTGTGATCTCTTTGGCCTCTGCATAAATTGACTTAATATATGGACAACATATGTTATGTCAGGTCTGGTCATGGTTAAGTATAACAACTTTCCAATTAGCCTTTGATATGATCTTGGATTCTCTAGTTCAGCATCTACTTCTGCTCTGTCTATAAACTCATCATATTCAACAGTAGTCAGTTTCAAGTTGTACTCTATTGGAGTACTTGTTGGTTTGGCACCTGATAATCCCATCTCTGCAATCAATTCTAGTGCAAACTTTCTCTGATTCATCAAAATTCCCTCCCTTTATCTTGCTATTTCAATCCCAAGAAAGTACTTCATCTCACCCAAGTCCTTAATTTTGAACCTGTTCTGCAAGACTATTTTAGCCTCCTGGATGAGATTTTGGTCATTACCTGTGATTAACATGTCATCAACATACACTAGAATGATGACTATGCTGTCTTCTTTCTTTCTTGTGAACAAGGAATAACCAAAATGATTTTGTGTGAACCCTGAACTCGTCAGTGCTTCAAAAAGTTTTAGATTCCATTGTCTTGAAGCTTGTTTGAGCCCATACAAAGATTTGTGCAGTCTACACACTTAGTTGTTCCCCCCTTGACTGCCAAATCCTGGTGGGGGCAGCATATATACCTCTTCTTGCAAGTCACTATTGAGAAATGCATTGTATATATCCATTTGGTGCAAACACCATTGATTTGAAGCAGCTAGAGCAAGCACAAGTCTGACAGTTACCATCTTTACCACAGGAGAAAAAGTTTCTTGAAAGTCCAAACCTTCTTGTTGATTGTATCCCTTTGCCACAAGCCTTGGTTTGTACCTTTCCACTGTACCATCAGTTTTATACTTAATCTTGAATACCCATCTGTAGCCTATAGGTCTCTTACCAGAAGGTAAATCAACCATAGACCATGTATGGTTATCCTGTAGAGCTTGTAATTCCCCTTTCATGGCCTCCAACCAAAGAGGGTCTGAGACTGCTTCAGTGTAGGACCGAGGCTCCTTGGTAGAACTGAGTTTGGACAGATAAGCTTGGTAGGTTGGGTTTAGATTGGATTGAGACATGTAGGATTGAATAGGGTATTGGCAGCCAGATGTGGAAGCTGAATTTGACTTGCCACAAATGTAATCACGTAGTCAAATAGGGGCAGTTTTGGATCTGGTGGATCTTCTGAGAGGTGCAGTGATGGGTGAGGGATCAAGTAGTGGTGGACGAGATGTGGTTGAGATTGGTGCAGGATCAGGGGAACTGTGGGAGGTTGGTATGCGTACAGGTTCTGTTGGAAGTGTTGAGAGAAATCCATTTGGAAATATTTGGAATTTATTGTCTTTAAGTAGATGGAAAGGAAAAATGTGCTTCCTGAATATAACATCTCTGCTCACAAAAAAGGTGTTAGTAAGCATGTTGAACAGTTTGTAACCTTTTTGAGTGGAGGAATATCCTAATAAAATGGCTACAGCAGACTTGGGAAATAACTTGTCTCCATTGTGCAAATTAGTTGCAAAACACAAACAACCAGTGACTCTCATGTGAGATAGAGAAGGTGTCTTACCATAGACCATCTCAAAAGGTGATTTACCAGACAACACTTGTAGTGGAAGGCTGTTAATCACGTAAACAGCAGTCAAAACACACTCATTACAGAATTTCAGTGGAAGAAAACCTTGTAAACAAATAGCTCTAGCAACCTCCAGGATGTGCCTGTGTTTTCTCTCAACCAAACCATTCTGTTGAGGTATGTGAACACAGGAACTTTGGTGCATAATACCAAGAGAATTGAACAGAGTACAACAATTGGAATTAAGGAACTCAGTTCCATTATCACTTCTGAAAACCTTTACTTGAGTATCAAACTGATTTTGTATCATTGCAAAGAACTGTCTAAGAATAACAATGATATCACTTTTCATTCTTAGCATATACATCCAAGTCATACTACTACAATCATCTACTAAAGTAAGAAAGAATCTGCATCCATTATGGCTAACAACTCTATATGGTCCCCAAACATCTCCATGTATGATAGAAAAGATGTTAGTACTTCTACTAGAGCTACTAGGAAATGGTAGTTTAGTTTGCCTAGCCAAAGGACAGACAGTGCAATCTTGAATATCCACATATTCCTTTGCAATCTTCAGTGTAGAAATTTGGTGCAACACCTTGACTGGAGCATGTCCTAACCTTTTGTGTCATACCTCGGTAACCTCAACTTTGTCTACATTATCATTGTTGACTAGATTGGCACTTATTGTTCTGGTACAGGCTTCTCTCTTTATTGGCAATTGCATGCTGTACAAACCATCTACTTCTCCACCAATCCCCTTCACCATTCCATTGAATAGATCCTGCATGACAAAGAGATCAGGAAAAAATGTGACAAAACACTTCAAGTCCCTGGTTAACTTAGACACTGATAACAGATTGTGCTTAAATTCAGGTATGCACAACACATTTGTGATTGTGTCTCCATTACCTATCCTGCACTTTCCAACACAAGCTATATCTAATGCACTTCCATCTGGTAAGTACACTCTCTTAATACTCTCCTTAGTGATCTGACTAATCCTATCCAACTGCTCTTTATTATATATCATGTGATTAGAAGTGCTAGAATCAACTATCCATTTTTTAAAGAATGCACTGTTGGTTGCAAGAAATACTTGACTCATACCTGTCTTGTCAGAGCTAGTAGGAACCTCCTTTTGAAGCAACCTCAGAATCTGATCATATTGTTCCTGAGTGAACATTGTACCAACTCCTTAAACTGTGCTGCATTCTGACTGGGATGGCCCACCTACGGCTGCATTGGCTGTGTATTATGACGAACTCTTCTTCTTGTACGTATTGTCTGTTGGATAACCATGGAGCTTGTAGCATGTTTCTCTTGTCTGTCCTCTCAACTTGCAATATTCATAAAATAGGTGTGTATTTCTTCCTTTGTAACCTCCCCTGTCATAGCTTCCTGATGAATTATTGTGTCTTCCTTTTGTTACAGCAGATGCATTATTGTTGGTTTGATTTAGCCCAGTCCTATTACTAAACAGTGCTACTCCACTTGAATCATCAACTAGCTTCCCAGATTCTTTTGACTTTCCTCGGAAATTAGCATTGAATATGCCTTATTAATGTTTGGTACAGGCATCATCATCAAGATTTGGCTCCTTGTCTGTGAGTAAGTTTCATTCAAACCTGTCAAGAACTGGAGTAGATGCTGGTACTGATAATGTTCCATATATCTCCTTGACCCTACATATTCAAAACCTGGACATGGCACCAAGGAGTCATATTCCACCCACAAGTCCTTCAGCTTAGTGAAGTAGCTTGAAATGGATGAAGTTCCTTGTGTCAATGTAGTAATCTCCTTATGCAATTGGAAGACTCTACACCCATTTTCTTTGTCAAACCTTTCCTTCAAATCACTCTAAACAGTGCATGCATTTGAAGCATAGGCAACGCAACTCACTAGTTCACTACTTATTGAATTCATGATCCAAGATAAGACTATTGCGTTCACCTTTTCCCATAAATCGTGAAGCGGAGCCTCGAATTTATCCTTTGCATGTCTACCATCGACAAATTCCATCTTACACTTCCCTAAGAGCACGATCTTCATGGATCTACTCCATAAGGCATAGTTCTCTGGTCCAGTCAGTTGAAACAAGATCAAGGAGCTGCCTGGTGTATCATACGGTTGTAGATACAACGGGTGATTCGAGTCGAGTATGTTGTTAATACTTCCAGCCCTTCTCTCAGCTGTGTCTCCTCCAGCTTTTTCCGCCATCGCTGTACCTCACTGCTCCAAACGAGTGTTGACCTAATTTTGGAATCAACAATTCACAGAGATGGAGACCTGGTGCAAATCGATCTACCTCCCAAATCGAACCCGCTCTGATACCATGAAGAAATTCTCAGTTACGTGGAGAAGGCGAAATCAACGCACAAATAGAGAGAATTCTAATGTGTTGAATGCTCAAGAACAGAGAGAGCATATTGACATTTCTTGTAAAGAGGGAAAATGTGTTTCGAAGAAAGAGTAAAAAGTGTTATATTGTATAGTGCACTACTGCTATATATATACACACTGCTCATCACCTACTTAACCAATTAATCAAGACTCTTAACTAACTTCTAACTACACACTAACTTTTAACTACCATTTAACAAGCTAAACTGCTACTAACTGCTTACATCCTTCAGCAGATAATCAGGGATAGGGAAGGAAATTGGATATTAGGTTTCATAGGGAACTCCTCACATGCTTACAACATACTAGCGGAAATACAAGCTAAGCACTAGTCATAGGTTTAAAGTTAGCACTGGAGCACAACCTTACGCCCTTGGAAATATGCATAGACTACCAAGTTTTAATCCACATGTTATCCAACGATTACCCATTTTACTCACAAGTTCTTCATGATTGCAGGGAACTTCTTCAACGACTGGGGACCCCCTAGTGATGTATGACTATCGAGAAACTAACCAAGTGGCAGATGTTTTGTCAAGAAAATAGGCGCAACTAATGAAATCGAACTCGGTGACGACATATACAGTTCCTCCGATGTTTGTTAAAAAGAAGCTAGAGGTAGACAAAGTAGGAACTCTTTTTGTACTGCTCAAAAATCAACAACATATCTCTAGGCTAAAGAATTTTGTATATCCCCCTTCCCATAACGTAAGCTTAAGTAGTAGCGTATCAGCTGTCACTCACATGTACTGAAGCATGCATATATATATATATATATATATATATATATATATATATATATATATATATATATATATATATATAT
>JAOTQR010000011.1:16259467-16300461 GCA_025774065.1 Solanum ossicruentum | reverse complement strand
CAATTTCAAGTCAATATAAGGCAACACAACACTCCAAAACCAAACGAGCGCTAAAACGCTCCTATTTCGCCCAATTCAACAATATAAGCCGAACATGGGATATAACCTTTCTTTAATCTTTCTCAAGCATTACACATGTTATTTCTAACTCCCACAACATCCCCAAGGCCTCTACCAAGCCCCCAAGGAGCTAAAACGAAAGATAGCCATTTAGCCCATATAACGTTCAAATTTTCGCATTTTAGTTTCTATGCGATTTTCCACCAAACCGAAGGTACCACGATACTTAGGGGCCTCAATATTTTGGGGTTTAACAAATCTCATGCTTATGGCAGAGCAGGTTTCCTTAGCTTCAGAGGTAAAGAAATTAGGGTGGCATCTATTTATTGATAGGAAGTATACAAGATATCTCCTTTACAGAAAGCAAATATCTCCTTGTTGATCATCATTTGAACTTTAATTTCACAAATAATAGTTTTGCTCATATTAAGAACAATCATCATATCGCGCTACACCCAAAGGGCGGCTACTCGAAATGAAACATCATTGTATAAAAAAATCAAGTGTACCATGACATGATTAGAGATAGATCCAAAATTTAAGTTTAATGAGTTTATCTTTTTAGATTGTTAGTATTGATCAATCTGTATATTTTCAAAAGTATGTGTTCATACCTAATATTAATTGTATTTTAAAAAGATTTTTCACAGAAAATTTGTACTCCATATTAAACGTATTAGATTCAGATGAGATAACAGTCATAAGGTAAAGCTCATTTTTATTTGTAACTATTATCCTACTTCTTTTGCCATTATGACTTGTGAGAGCAACACCAAATTTTTTTATTTCATATTTTATTCATACCATTAAAAGAGCTCATACATTATATTATGTCTTAACATATAATGACATTGATTCCACCCAACCTTCAGACCTAAAAAATCTTAAAACCCACTTTTGCTCACTCAAAAACTAAAACACAATACACTATCAGAGAATAGGGTATCAGCTATTGATTTTAGCTAAAGAACTCAAATTCACGCTTATTACATCATTACCATCGAATTTAGCTTGGAATTTTGTCACGTAGATAACTTATGTCTATAGCTAAAGGCCTGTTCTCTTGTGTAGCAATATACATGCCCTTTTTTGCTTAGACTTGGGGGTTATTCCCCTCAATAGAAGATAGATACGCCGAAAGAAAAGAACGAGGTGATTTGGCCTCTAGGGATTGTTGTTGTTATTGTTGTTTTGTTCCATAACAAACAAATTGCTGCTAGATGCTAAACCTTGATGGTATCTCCCAAGATTCCTTTGAGTTGTTGGTAAAAGTTGAACCAACCAAAGGGTAAAAATTAGGATAATGAAAAGGCATTGGTGAAGACTCAACTTGACAATTATTATTGTTAGCAAGTATGTTATTATTGATCTTAGGAGGATTTGTTATTCTCCTCTTAGGTGTAAGGGTGACACTTTGAATGTCATTGATGCTACGGCGAATATAGTCCACTAAATTCTGACTATTCCGATGATAGAAATACTTTTGAGCATAACTAGATACTTGAGTTGGTGTCTTTGAAACAATATAGTACCTTGAGATGCTCTTCCAATCTCCTCTCTCAAATTTGTTCAGTCCCATAATATACAACCTACATATATCATGCCATGTGGTTAAAAATTGTTGAATAAAAGAGTTATGAATTAAAGTTTATAAAAAAAAACTAATTCAAAGTGTTTAAGTTTATATGCATCGATCAACAAGCTAAAGTCAATTTTACATATTGCAACAGGTGATTTAAAAATTTTATTTCAAGATTCATCGAAAATGAGGATTAGACTTTCACTATATATCAAAATTGAAAGTATTAGTGATATTAACATGCAGACAATAGAAGTAAACGAAATCAATATCAAAACAACAAGCAAACTTTTGATGGAAGAATATTTTTTTAATTAATGTATATATCTGTATTATCATTTTTTTTGTTTTAAGCACAAAAGTGAAGAGGTCAAGTGTGTGTGTGTGTGTGTGTGTGTGTGTGTGTGTGTGTGTGTGGACGAAGGAGTGAGTAATAAAAGAACTCAAATGAATAAAAACCTCACCATGCCAGAAGTAAAATAATGAAACTCAAAACTAGAAAAAATTAAATCTAACATGCAGAAAAAAATATGAAAGTATATTTGAAAACATAAAAATAAAGGTTTAGATGTAGTTGTTGATGTAAAAAATAGTCACAACTTAAAAAAAAGGATAAAAAGAGAGAGAATTCTATTTAATTACTGGCGTTCTCCTTCAGTCCATGGAATTCCCCTTCACCGGCTACATGAATGATTGTTTTCGACTTGAGGCAGGACGTCATTGAGTAATAAGTTATCTTCCTCCGTCATTTGGTGATGCTGTTGATGATCAGTATCATGATGATGATCAACAAAAACAACAACAACAACGTCGTTGTTGTTTGTAGAATTTGTCATTTCAACGTCTTTGAAGAGGCTGATATAATGAATTTTTATTTCCTCCAGGGACTTATGGGGAAATTCTGAAGCAACAACTTCTAAAAAAGTTTGAGAACCTGGATTATTGTACCTAGAAAAAGTATTTTCAAAATATTGTTTCTCTTCAGGAGTCCATCGATTTGTTTATGTAAGAACTTCACGATTATCATGAGACGATGCACTGAACAGATGAACGACTAGGCTCTTGAGGATTCAAACTTTCAAGGCATTCAGGCCAGTCCTCCATTTTTTGGGGGGTGGGAGGTGGGTGGTATTCACTAGTATGTACTTGAGTGGCTTAGAGTGTTTGTGTTAAGTCGTATGATACTGTCTTTTTATAGTTGAAAAGAATAGTTTAAAGGTCCGAAATTAATGCACTAGGGTAACAAGTTTACACTCTTTTATAAATCTTTGAATGAATATTTTATAATAATTAAGTAAAAGAATCAGTTTAGTCAGCTCAATTAGACAAAGTGTTTATGATACTATGAGGATCTCCATTGTAAAATATTTGATGTTGAAATGTATTAATTCATTTTTTCCTTCTTTAATTAATTACTTCTTCTACTTCATCAAAGAAGAGGTGAAAGTAAATTACAAACTACTATTTGAGTTTGACCAAACTATCAAGTCTTCTAGTGCAAAAAAGAAAAACTATCATGCTAGTTGAAACTAAAACAGGCCAAAAGCAAAAAAGAAAAAAGAAGCAAAACTGCCTCCTTGAAAACATTCCTAAAAAATAATTATTTTTTACTTTCTTTGAATGTCATTTATTGTCCTCCAAATGAATACACTTTATAGGTGATATTTTTTCACCTATCAACTACTTGCAGTATAAAATATTAGTAGTACAGGTTTATAATCAAATTTATTTACCAAATTATTTTTAATTTTAAAAGAGCATGCTCATTAAGGGTGAAAATTATTTGTTCATCTCAATTTTATTTTAAAGATTAAATTCTTTCCTCAACTTTGAACGATGATCTTTCTCCTCTCTATTTGTCTATTTTTGTCACGACCCAGAACAGATCACAACTAAAGAAAGACAAATAAAGTGAAAACAAACTCATAAGATATAAGAAATCTTCCAAAATATGGAGTCATGAGTTCAAGAGTATCTAAACAGTACCAAAGAGTAAATGCAACTGTCTCAAAATGAGATACAATACTGTCTCATAACATCTAGTACATATCTGAAAGAAAGCAAAAAAGGAAATCCCAATGATCCACGGTGACTTGAAGTTTGAGCCTCACCGATGAGATCTGGATGAAAGTAGTAAAGCCCAAAAGAGTGATCAACTACCCTATACGGATCCTGTGCTCGATCTGTAGGGAGAAAATAAAGTAGGGGTGAGTACACTGAAATATACCCAGTAGGTTCAACTGACTGGGCAAGAGAAATTGAACAAGTATGTAATAACGATAATCCTATCACCTGCATCAAAAGAGTTAGCGCACAATACAATAAAGTCATGCATAATCAAAATTATAGAAGGTAAACCAATCCAATGATGTCATGCAATGCTATGCATGAATGCAATGGCGTCGTGGGCCATGAGGAGGTAGAATCACAACTATTGCGGGGCGGATATACACTTCTATTGAGTCGAAGCTACACGATAGAATACGGAGGCGTCACAGGCCATGTACTAAGATATATATATATATATAATAAGGTGTTGCAAGCGAGTAATCAGAAGTATCTCGAGGTGTCGCAGACCATAAGCACTATCTCAATATGCACCATAATATCGTAAATGATGTAAATGTGATGATAAATTTGCATAATAGTGCATCTAATCATGTGTCAAATGTGTGCATACTAATGCAATCAGTCACATATAACATGTAAGGACCCGAACTTTGTACAACCTTAGTGGAGCTTGGAATCTTTGGTTCCAAAATATTTTGGACCAAGGTGATGCTTCAGGGAAGCCTTCACTGAGTGTGAGGGTATACGGAAAGTGTGGAGGCTCTTTGAAGTGGCCCTTGGCCTTGTGTGGGAAGTGTTGGAGTTTTTGTGGTAGTTTGAGACTAATATAGGGCCTGTGTGGTGGACCATATGGTAGAATTGGCCTTGAAAATTCATATTTTTAGCCAAGGCATTTCAGACAAACCCTGTTACGGACCGTATAGTCCTTCACGGTCCGTGAAGCCTTCGATATAGGTGTCGGAGTCAAAAATATTTAAGTATTGGTTCACTATCTTGGAACTTTATCGTTGAAGTATGTTTCTAAGTGATGCTTCACGAAGGAGCATAAAGTCCATATATCTTGGTACGGACTGTGAATTCATTGATATGGGCGCCTATGTTGAATTTTTCTAAGTATGAAATCACCATCTCGAACCTTCATCAATCAAAGTTTTTCTCTAAGTGTTGTATCACAGAGAAAGAATACGATTTGTATACCCTTGCACGGACCGTATATCCTTCCCTGAGACCCCTGGCAATATTTTTTCTACTCATTTCATTAATGGCTTTTTTTTTTGTTTCTCTTAAAGATACTTTATGACTTTATATACTATCTAAAGATGTTCAAATGACCTATACTCTATTTGTTTCATTCAAATTCACTCCTACACTTAGAATTATATTGAACTCTCTTAATAACTCTCTCAAAGACTCGTGTGAAGACTAAGCTTGAGAATCAAGGGAAGACTGTTTTCTCCATCAAATTTCTTCTTGAATCTTCTTCATTAACAATGGTATGTGGAATTGATTCTTGGTCCCTTTCAACCAAGAAGACTCAAACTCTTTTTACACTTGATTTATGGAATTTAAGCTTATTTTAATTATGGGTTTTGAAGATTATTGTTTATTAAATTCAATTGAAGTATAGGTTATGCTTTATTATTGATTTTAAGTTGATTTAAGTCCTAATATGTTGAATTACATGAGTATTATGAAAATTTGATTATGTATTTGTCCCTTTAAAGTTTGATTTAGGCATAGGTAATCAATATTATCATTTGAATATGGATATTACTTATGGATTTACATGAATTTATTGTTAGATTGTTGATTTAAGATTGAATCTATATTACCCATTGCTATTCACATATCATTAATAGCATATGCATTCATGAGCATTAGATTTTATGAATATTCTGAAGTGGGTTAAGCCCTCATATGTTTTATGAAAATAAATTGGTGAGTTAAGCTCACTCATATGGTTATGACAAGAATGTGATCTCATAAATGTCTATGATATTGGCTCTTTGAGCATATTGGGCGTGTATACACTTCATTTGAAAATTGTGAATGGGCTATTCCTATACATGGAAAATATGATATGGATTATGAGTTCGCGTTTGAGCCTAAGTATGAATGATTATGAATATGTTTGGATTTTAAGCCCAAGTATGCATTAAAATGATTTGAAATGACTTGCATCTCTTTTGAAAGCATTTATACATATATGTATTCTTGTGGGATAATGAATTAGCACCGATGGATTAGGGGTGTTAGGGCTACCCCCAAGAGCCCTCTCCCTTTTCCTTGAACTATGTGCCAGCACAGGTTATGTATATGGTAACCCTCACAAAAATGGGAGGCCCGTAAGGTGCAGTTACAATATTGATATGATATGATAAAATTGTGAAAATTCTATCCAAAATTGGAGGCCCGTAAGGAAATTAGTCACTTCTCCAAAATGAAAGGCTTGTGAGAAGTGTAGTTTACCTTTGGTAAGTAGACCATCTCTTTTTTTATGTTAGGATAACATCAGGATTCCAAGTAATAGCTCGCTTGGTCTTATATGTCGATTGAGGTCTCATCCCCTCTTATGTAAGCATTTTCTACTTCATGTATCATGGATTTCATTGCATATTGTTATACTACTTTTCTTTGGATATATACTTTTTTTTGTATTATGTGCCTTTACCATGTAACATTAAATGCAGGTTTGATAAGTCATATGCATTGCGTGCCTGCATACTTAGTACATTCAAAAGTACTAACGCATACTTTTTTGCCTACATGATCTAACCATGTAGGGATCGGAGATTACCTTCATCCACGTATGATGGCTAGATTGGAACTTGAGACACTTGTTGTGGTAAGTCATATCTTCCAAGGACAAGCCATCCTTCCTCTACCTATGAAGTTTTTTTTATGTTATTTACTTTGAGGGTGAGCCTGGGACATGTCTTGGCCCCTATCCTATCTTATGATTAGAGGCATTGTTGGACAACTTGTAGACTCTTTTATGTTTAAATACTAAGTGTTGCATTTAGAGATCATGATTATGGATATGACTATCTATTAGATTTTATTACATGGATTAATTGTGAGTATTATAATATGCTTTAATGTTATGATGTGAAAATTCTTAAGTCCCGAATTAGAGTGAGTTATACTTACCCGCCCCTTAGTATTTATGTGCTATGTGTTATGTGGGTGCATGTTAATCTCTTTCCCTATGACATCCCCATACCGTGAGTACTATTTTCCCATCCCTTAGAACTCTATGTTTGATATTTGTATATGCTTCTGAATTGATAATGTGAATATGGATACTTTGAGGCTTGTTTAAGGGCTCTCGAGTTCCCATTCGCCATGTCACTCCTAGACCCTAGGTCCGAGTCGTGACAAGCTTGGTGTAAGAGTACTATTTTTGTAAATGATCCTCGGAGTCCAACATTCCACGTCAAATAGAGTCCTATTTATGGGTGTGAAGTGCACCATACCTATAGTGGGAGGCTACGATGGCATTCTAGGATTTGTCTCACTTCTTTATGTCTTATGTCGTACTTAAGGTTCATATCCAACCCACGACCTTGAGTTGGCAGGTATAGTAATTTCTCTTAAGATTTGATGTCACTACTTATATGGAGTGCATGTAGATATGTTCAAAGACCATAAGAGCCTTTAATATGTCTTTAATCAGAAAGAGATCAACTTAAGGCAGAGGAGATGGCTAGAATTGCTCAAGAATTATGACATGAGCATTCTCTACCACTTAGGTAAAGCTAACATTGTTGTTGATGCTCTTAATAGGTTGTCTATGGTTATCATTCCCCATGTTGAAGTGGGAAAGAAAGAATCGGCTAAAGTTGCACAAATCGGCCCGAATAGGGGTTCAACTTGAAAAGTCTAATGAAGGTGAAGTTAATGTTCATAATGGACCTGCTTAAGTTGAAGGAAATTGTTCATAAACAAAAGGTAATAATTTTTTCAAAAGGGAGAGATGGTGTAATAAGATACCAGAGTAGACTGTGTGTTTCGAATGTTGATGGTGTTCAATATAGAATTATGGTTGACGCTCACAATTCTAGGTATTTTATTCATCCTGGCTCTATCAAGATGTACCATGACTAGGATGGAAGTCTTTTAGTGGAGTAGAATGAAGAAGGACTTTGCTGAATTTCTCTCCAAGTGCCTAAATTGTCGACAGATTGAAATTAAGCACCAAAGGCAATGTGATTGGCTCAGAACTGTGAGATTCCTCAATGGAAGTGGGAGATGATTAATATGGATTTCATTACAGGTTTGTTGAGGTCCCAAAAGCAGAATGATTCAATATGGGTGATTGCAGATACGTTGATCGAATTAACTCACTTCTTGGCATTTAAGACTACTGACGCTATAGAGGATTACGCCAAAATGTACATCCAAGATATTGTCAGATTGCATGTAGTTTCCTTGTCTATCATCTCAGATAGAGAAGTTCAATTCATATACCAAATTTGGAGATCTTTTCAGAATGGACTGGATTCAAAGGTGAATCTTAGTACAACCTTTTATCCTCAATCAGATGGTCAGGCTGAGCAAACCATTCAGTTGGAGGATATGTTGAGAGCCTGTGTCCTTGATTTCAAAAGTAATTAAGAAAATGATTTACCTCTCATAGAATTTGTATATAATAATAGTTATCATACAAGTATTGATATGGCTCCCTATGAAGCATTATATAGGAGAAAATGTAGATCACCAGTTAGGTGGTTTGAAGCTGGTGCATCTGAGTTGATTGGTCAAACTTAATACATCAATCTATGGAATAGGTGAAATCCATTCGAGAGAGCTTGAAGACTACACAAAGTCATTAGAAATCTTATATTGATGTGTGAATGAAAGATTTTAGACTTTGAAGTAGATGACTGGTATAATTGAAGATGACACCAATGAAGGTTGTCATGCAATTTGGGAAGAAAGGAAAGTTGAGCCGTTGACACATTAGTCCTTTACCAGATTATGAGGAGGGTAGGAAATGTCTCTTATGAGCTGGACTTGCCTTTTGAGTTAGCCGCTATTCATCTGGTATTCCATGTCTCAATATTGAAGTAATGTTTGGGAGATCCTTCATTTGCAATCCTCATTGATAATATTGGAGTTATAGATAGACTGTCTTATGAGGAGATTCTAGTCCAAATTCTTGATCGTCAGGTTTGCAAGTTATGAACTAAAGAAATTGCCTTGATCAATGTCTTATGGAGGAACCAATTCATTGAGGAAGCCACATGGGAAGCTGAGGAAGATATGAAAGTCAAATATCCACATCTATTCGTGCCTATCAATGATGATGTTGAAGTAATGTTCTTATTCTTGATTTGAGTTGATGTGTTCATTCTTGAGATGAGTAAGTAGATATTTAGAGTGCTTGATTGTTTGAGTGATTGAGTGTTGATTATCATTCGTGCTTTGAGTCCGTTCTTAGCTTAGTCATCATTTGAGGATGAATGATCCCAAGGGGAAGATATAATAAAATTTTGAAAATTTCTAAGCTAAGATTCAAACTTTTCTCTTATGTGTATGGGATCATACAAAGTGATCCAATAACTTCAAAATTGTGAATGTATGTTAAGGTCCTTAACTAAGTAATTAAAGTGTGTCGGATGTGGTTTAAGGTCATAAATGACACTCAAAGTCAAGCCAAGTTCAAAACATTTCTATCGTCTAAGTTTCGGTATGAGCTCGTATAAGGATCAACTTCAGATGGTCATATCTCTCAGCACACAATGAGTTAGGTGACCTATAACCTATCAAATTAAATATCTTTTAATTACCTTTCCAACTTATCTAATTTCTCCTTATTCGAAGTTCGGAGCAAAAAGTTGTGGTCATTTTATGGAATATTGTCTAGGCTGAAATTTAGCTACAGTCAATTTGACCACTAAATGCATTTGACAATCCATCAATTTAACCACCAAATGGATCCTAGAAACTTCAAAAACTATCAAAAAGGGTGGTCTACAATTCTCCTTCGATGTTTCGGCAATGGAACCCCTAGACCATTGATTTTGCTAATGAAACTCATTGAAAGGTCTTTTTATTAATTTTGATGATTTATTGACTTCTCCATAAGGATAGTTTTGATATTTTATTCTTAATTTACTTTCCTAAGCTTATCTGATAGCTTAATAACCCCCATTAACATATAAACCTATGAAAAATACCAAAACTTTGAAGTTAGGGTTCTTTATCTTTAAGTTCAGCCCAAAGGTTTCTTCAATAAGTTTTTCACTTTTAGGTATGTAAGACTAATTAAAGCAGAGATTTTGTTCTTTTATGTGCCCCATGTATAGGATTGATTGAATTGTGAAAGGATTGAGCCTTTTATGAATGTTTCTTGAACGTTTTTTCTTAAATTCTTGTGTATTCCTACATAATTTGCATGAAGGATAATTTTTATGAATTAAACACTCGTAATAGATGATTTTATTTTTCTATGTGAACCCTTGATTGAATTCTTGTATTTCTTATATATTACACTTAAATGGGTATATATGATATGATTTGGACCTAAAGAGTCTATAAAATTTATAAATGTTTTAACTCTATTTTTTTACCTGAATATCTTAAGTTTGAATGATGGATGATCTAGAGTCTTGATAAGTCATGGACTATTTCTAAAAGAATGTTTCCAACGAAAGAGTTGATGTTGATATGATGAATTGAGTTTGACATATGTCCAATGAGACTAATTGAATAAGTTAACTGAAGGGATTGATTTGAGTCCTAGGAGCATATTGAGTCTTGGGAGGAGTATTGAGCACCAAATTGAGTGAGAGTAAATAACAACTCATACTCAATAACTACATCGCCAGCATAGGAGTGGATCGAACTGAAAAATCAGATGTTTCCATGTTATCTTGAAAAAGAACTTGATTATTGAATGTGGATCCACGGATAGGGTGTCCTTTACATTGGCAAGGTATTGGATGGATGTGGAAAGGACATTATTTTGTTGTGTCATCATCGGCTTATTGGTGATGGTTATTGGTTAGAGAAATTCTCATATAGGCGGTAATAATAATACTCTAAATGATTGGATTGAATTGTATATAATTGGCCATTGTCTAAATCTTATTCTTACTTTAGACTTATAACACCTGATTGGGTTCTTGTCTTCCTGAATGAGGTTGTCTGAGTTGATATTGTTCTTCTTTGATGCATATTTCCTTCTGCCATATTTCATACTCATACATTCCACGTACTGACATCATTTTGGGCCTGCATCTTTTTATGATGCAGAGACTGGTATTAGAGGTCATCAACAAGTGCACGTTAAGGACCTATTCATATTTAGTTGATTGGTGAATCATCCCCTGCTTTCAGAGGATACCACATTTACTTTCTAGCTTTGAGTTTAGCCATTTCTATTTTGATTTGAGGTAGCCATGGACATGTCATTGACACCACTTAGACATAACGATAGTGGCTTCATAGACTAGATGGGTGATGAATTGTTCGATGTTTTATCTCTTGACTAGTTCCTTTTTTACTGGTCACGTGATGTTGGATTTGGATTGCCTGTTGGTTTTAAAACCTTTAATCTATTTGATCATTGATTAGCCCACTAGATTGTAGTCTGAATATCTAAATTGAGTCTTCTGCTAGATGATATGATCAGGCAAATTAAAGTGGTTCGTTTGGGGACTAGAAATGATTTTCGAGTGTCAGCCATGCCAAGGGTACCCTCTTAGGGCGTGACAAATTACGAGTGGCCACAAACTAACCATTGGCATACAACTCAAATTGAAAGGAAATGCACTAAAGCTATTTCTAATAGCGCAAGGACATATTTGACCTTTTTTTGTTATTTAATGACTAAACATTTGATAATTAAGAAATAAGAATCGGCTTATTAATTTCTTCTGAATTCTACATAACTAAATTCTGTATAACTAAATCTTGCATAACTAAACCCTACATAACTAACACATATCTAATTAAACCCTGTATAACTAATACATGCGTAACAAAACCCTACATAATTAATATTTGTATAATTAAATCCTACATAGTTAATACCTGCATAACTTTAACCAATAACCAAATGACCACCAAGTGATTAAGTTTCAAAAGACATTTACTTGAAGCTTACTTTGTGTTTGATTAAGAATCACTCAAAAGAAATGAAGTTTAGATAAGTCTCTAATCAGTAACGGTTAAGAAAAAAAATAGGATAAACATCTAAGAAAGAGAAAAGATAATATTAGTTGAGTCACGAATATGATTGATCAACTTAAGAATTCTAAAGTCTAATCATTGTTTGACATGTAAAAATAAAGGGGAAAAAACTGAAGGCGCAATTATTATAAATTTTGAAGAAGCCAAATGGCAGATCTTGTCCCTATCCCATTGGTTAATTTTTCAAGTTCAATAATTTTTCAAGTTCAATAATTTCATCATGTTATGTTATGACTTTTTTAAAAAGTTTTAAAAAGTCTGCTACTATTACTATTTACTAGTTATACGTTTCGTTTGCTCATTCAAGATTTCACCAACATTTCTTGTCTTTAATACTTGGAATTATCTGAACATTATTCAAAAAGTTATATTTCCCTCATTTTATATTATATGAAATTATTTTACTTAGTATGATATTTAACAAAATTTAAAAAAAATTAAAATTTATAATCTAAAATGATTCTTAAATATTTATATGATTAATAAAGATAAAAATAATTATAAAAATAAAAAATAATATTTTTTTAAATGAATAGAAAAAGGAATATCACATCAAATTCTTATAAGCTAAGTTATTCAGTATAATTTCATGACACAAATGATGAGGGCCTTTATGCAAAATAATTACAAATTGAATCATTCAGGTTATTTCATTAATGTCAACACCTCTCAATATCCTTGAATTTTTGTCTTCTTTTATTTGACTTGCCAATCTGCCAGATTTAATGGCAGATTGGCTGCTTTGACAGTAGGAGTTGTTTGTTCCCAAATCTATATTTAAATTTTATCACACAGGCAATAGTCAAAAAGATAACAATTTTCCGTGAATTTTACATTTTAATTATTTATTGTTTATTTAAATTATTATCTTTTATGTATTAAAATATATTTATTTGAATAGATAGAAATAGTCCCAATAAAAAAAAGATAATTGATAATTGGCTTAGTAAACCTTGAAGTGTATTTTAATATATATATAACAAAAGGATCATGTCCGAATGAAAAAATATATAGAAAAAAGAATAGCTAATAATTAAGGCGTAAAATTCAAAAAAAAAATTAAAAAGGAAGTTCATATGTAGTGTTTACCGTTAACTCTTTGTTAATACGAGCATATTCCCTTCTTTCATTTTTATTTGTATATTTAAAATATTTAATATATTTTTTTAAGAAATAATAATTATATAAATATTTTATGATATTCATATAAATTGATATATAATTTTAGATTTTGAAATATTAAAAATAAAAAATAAATTTCTATTCATAACATGTAAGTAATATATTTTTTATATGCTGAACAAATAAAAATAACCATTCAAAATATTATTTAATATCCGTGTAGGCTTAGTGGAATACTAAATCAGAAAGCGAATTTAATTTGCAGATCTTGTCGGAAATATTATTAATTAAAGGAATAAAGTAGGCCATTAATATCCATTCAGCAGATAAATTAATTTACAATTTTCATGTTGTGGATTGAAACAATCTAATTAATTAATTTTAAATTATTGGGTAAGATGAATAAATTAATTAATTGTGCATGATGCCAACTTTTTATGATTATTTCCGCAAGTAATTACAGGTGTATTCATTGTTGGCCTACAAAGTTTTTCTTCGGAATTAGGTTTTTTAAAAAAATATTGCAAGACTTTTATCACTTTGAAGTGTTGTATTTATTTTTCTTTTAAATTAGTTCACCTTTAATTATATATTAGTACTTTAAAAATCACTAAGTTTGTTAAAAAGATGTTGAAATTGAATTACTAATATTATAGTGATACATATTTAATGCTCCAGAATAAAGAAAATACACATTAAAACTGCTTAACAACATTAGTTTCTATATTTCAATGATTTGAAGCTGGTAATGTTGACAGCGGTATATTATAAAGTTTCTTGAAGGAAGTAAACAATGCTTAGAAAGCGGGTGAAATAAAAATGTTTTAAAACTGTTTCAACTGTTTAATTTTATTATATCATTTTTATGAATTACTTTTTCAATTGATGTAGTTATAAATTTATAATACTGTCCCTAATTAATTATTTCTTAACGTGTGTACTTCAGTTACTTGATTTTGTTACGTTATTTCTATTAATTAGTTCTTCTGCTATTTCAGTTATGAATTTACAATATTATCCAAACTGATATCAGCATACCTACCTCAAATTTTTTGCTTAAGCAAACGGCTACCATTTGACGTGTTTGCTTCAACTACTTGATTTTATTATATCATTTTTATTAATTATTTCTTTAACTGATATAGCTATGAATTTAAGATATGACGTGTCTGTTTCAGCTACTTGATTTTGCTATGTCATTTCTATTAATTATTTCTTCTATTGCTTTAGCTGTGAATTTATAATATTAACCTAAAAAAAATTTATAGACAACTACCAATTGACGTACTTCGGCTGATTAGTTTTACAATATTACCTCTAATAAATGAAAGTATTATAAACTTCAATAACTAATAACATTTGATTAACTCTTAAAAGTCTATCTATGATTGGGACAAAAGTAATATGTGTGTGTGTGTGTGATTTCAAAATTACGTAAACAAAATATTATAAATCATGTTGGGCCCGTGAGCAGGCGCTGTTCAACAACAACAACATTACCTCATTGCCTCAAAGGCTCCCGCCCATTGAGGGGTAAGAGGAGTTCGGATATACGCAGTCTGACCCCTATGTTTAAAACATAGATCAACTGTTTCCGGATGACCCATGATGAGCGTTGAAAGTTGCATTGACTAACTACTACTTCACAATTGAAAGAAGCGCAGTTGGGGAAGAAAGAACCTTACTTATTGAACTATTTGGATCATTTGGCAATTAATTAAAGTTATGCGGACGCGCATATTAATTATGCAAACATTCATATTTACTCCCTCTATTTTATATAAAGTGAATTGTTAGGTCATTTCACATGTATTACGAAAAAAATAAAAATAAAATTTAATCATATTTTTCTATTTTTACACCTTTTAAACTTCATACAATCATTTAACGAATCATTTATTTCTCATACAAAACTCAACTTTAAAAACTTAACTAATGAAGAGTAAAATTGAAGAAGTTCTCCAATATATCCCCTGAAAAATGAGCAATTCACTTATTTTGAAACATAAAATTTTTTTCAATAATTAACTTAATATAAAATGGAGGGAGTATATTATTTCATATAAAATTCAATTAATTATTTATTTTTTCAGATATTAAATATCCAATCTTCTATCCAATTAATCCGTAGACCATTTTTACATCTCAAATAGTTTTTGCCAATTTGTCGCTACAAAGAGCTAAGGGACTTTACTTATTGATGGACGAATAGATCCGCGTTATAGATGGATGGAGTGACATGAACTCTTAATATAATAATTTGGATAATATTTCTTTCAAAAATTAGTTTTGAGACTGATTTAAGTTCCATATTTATTTCACATTTACATCAAATTTTGAGGTGGTTTTTAAAATTTTTTCCTTGAAATTAGTGGTCTTTAATTTTATCTTTATTGTTTATTTTATAAAAAATTATTGATCAAAATATTCGTAACTATAACTTAATCTCCTAAGACATAAATTTAGAAAACTTTTACTTTGTCTAACTGAAGAATCTAATCAAACCACACTTACATGTAGCATGAAGAGTGTACATGAATTAGGTTGGTTTGAATTTTTAAATATTAATTTAAATCATTTGTGTCGAATTTTAAAATTTGCGATAAAATTCAGATTTTTCAACCTCTTTTTTTTTCTTAATTTTTTGGTTTTCTCGAATTTTTTTTTCAAATTTTTCCACTAAAGTATTCATACAAACATACAGTTAACTTAAGTTTCAAATATTTCTTTAATTCTATCAAAATATAATTATCTAAGATATTTTTATGAAAATTACAAAATATGATTGTGATGACACTAAAATATTCAAGAAAAAATTAAAATTATATAAAATAAATATTACAAATAAAATAAATAATTATTATTATTATCATAATTTAAAATTACTAAATCTTACTAAAATAAGTTAAATAAGCATTACGAATTAAATGACCAAACATTTAAAAAACTAAAATCAAGTAATGTATTTTAATTATCTAAATTAATATTAAATTAAAGAATAAATATTCAATGTTATTGTTATTCTTAGTGGTGCTGATTTTTTTTGTATCGGCATAGCGTTCATTTGATTTTGATTTGACATTTAATAAAGTTACTATTGGTATTTTAGCATTTTAATATTAATATTTTATATATTAATTTCCTTATTTGGAGTTGAGTGTTGTACTTAGTTCTGTTGCTCCAAAATCACTAAAAGACCTCAATTTTAAATTGAAAAAATAATAATTTATTAGAATTAGTTCAGACTAATATGTAACTTGGAAGAATTTTAACTCAAGAAGAAAATAGATATTTTATCACTTTCATGGATTAATTTTTAAGTTTACGTTGTTTACTTAATAAAATAAAAGTGATACTTTTAAAAGGTTTATAATTTATCACATAAAATTGAAAATCAATTTGAAAGAAAAATAAAAAAAGAATTAGAAATGATAGAGAACATGAATATGAGCCAAACGAGTTTAATTCTTTTGTTAGATCAATGAAAATAATTTATGAAATTCTGCCTCCTTATTTTCCTACATCTAATGGTCTAGCGGAAAGGAAAAGTAGAGCTTGAGGTGAATTAACTAATATCATGATTATTGAGTCAAGTGTACATATAAATTTTTATGATGAAGCTATTTTGACTACTTGTTATGTGTTAAATTATGTGTCTCATAAAAATTTAAATTAACATCTTTTGAATCATGAAAAGGTCACAAGCCAAATTTGAAATATGTAAGAATTTAGAGTTATATTATATCAATCTTTTTTAGACCGATAGATCCCAAAATTTTCACCAACAATTACTGATATTTATGGACAATCTTTATTAAACTATCCAAAATTTTAAATCAAACTTATAATAATATAGCATAAGACAAAATTATGAAAAGGTATAAAAAAATATTTATACTTTTAAATAATGAGGAACAATTTGTTTGATGGAAGAGAGGTGTTGCTTAAAATTTAATTTTAAAATAAAATATTACACGACCCTAATAAAAGGCTTAATATTATATTTTTAATGGGTGGATTATTAAATAGTTTAATTAAATATTTTTTTTATTTTTAAAATTTTAGTTAGAAATAAAATTTCACTCTAGTAAGTTTTAATTTTAAAAATTAATTAAATAGATTGAGTGAATTTATAAGTTAAACATTCATATAGCTAGAGTAATTCTTTGGTTAAAAAATTGAAGGTAATTCACTTTTTAAAATAAAAAATTCATATCTGAGATGATTTTTAAATTAAAAAATTAAAATTAAATAACTTTTATAAAAAAAATTATAATTAAGTGATTATATGAGATATTATTGATCTTTTTTGCACTCATTCAATACAATCTGATCTTCATCCTTATCGTTTTCTTTTTGGCAATAGATTGGAACGCCGTCAAAAATTATGTAGTAAAAATATTTATTCCAAAAGATTTTACTAATTTAGAAAAAAAAATAGTATACAAATTATGCACGTAATAAACCTTCGATGTATTATATAATTCACATGATTGTTTTTAGTATTCTTGCTCGTAAAAGTTCCTTTTCTTTTATTTTAATGATTGAATTTCTTTAAAAATATAATATTCTTGTAAGTAATATTTAGATATAAAATGTATTTTAGAGTAATGTATTATAAAATGTTATTGTGAGTAACTTATTATGTTAAAAAGCATTATTCATAGTAACATTTTTTAAGTTAACACCATTAAATAAAATGTAACAAAAAATATTACTGAAAAATACGTTTCTACTAGTCTTGCAATTTTTTAAAAATAAACATATTATTTTGGTGAATGATTTAAATAATGGCTTACTTTGGTCAAAAATTCTAGATATAATGAAAGCATTGCAGGTCTTGAATTTTTTTACCAAAGTAAGCCTTTATTTAAATTAATTCACCAAAATAATACGTACTCTTAAAAAGCTTACAAAATTAGTATAAACATATTTCTCTATATTTTATTTAATAGTGTTACTTTAAAAAGCCATTATTGTAACGTTTTTAGCATAATACATTACTATGACTTTATGCAAATTTAGTTATAAAATATTACCGATGCTAACATTTTAACTTAAAAAAAATTGACAGTTGTTTTAACTTAAAATGTTACTGATAGTGACGTTTTATGAATCCACAAACATGACCCCAATAGCCGTAGTCTGTTATGATATTTTTATTATTGAGAAAAACATATAGAACACCACAATCAGATTGATTTTTTTCCAGCTATCATAGTTCTACTTTTGATGAAAGCATACTGATTTTACCTTGACTTTTACAATCTCGACATTAATATTAAAATGTGATTTGTCACCAGATTCATTCTGTTTTGGTTGATGAGTTCTCACTTGATATGCTGTAATTTTTTTCAATCAACTTCGTTAAAGTTAAAGCGTTACTAGTTAAATTTCTTTTTAGTTAAAATGTATTATAACTATATTTGTAGCATTCAATTCTATATTTACAAGATTCAATTATCCGTGATTGAATTCTTAAGAAACGTCACTGTGAGTAACATTTTAGGTGTAAAACATGTGTCACTGTAATGTTTATAGAACTTTACTGTGAGTAACGATTTTTAAATTAACATCATTAAATAAATATAATCTAAAAGGTTACTAATAAATACATTTATACTAATTTTATAAAATTTTAAAAGAACATATTATTTTGATGATTAATTTAAATAATAACTTACTGGGTCAAAAATTTTGAAGTTATTACGTAATTAGAGTTTTGGTCCTTGTAATATTGGACGTAGCGCATTTAATCTTTCTTCATTTCTTTTGTTTGTTCTTAAAAGATTCTCAAAAAGGAAAAGCACTATGGTACTCTTATAATTTATTATTTGGCTCCCAAAAGTCAAGTGGCCTTTTGAATATTCTAGCATTCCACTCCTACAAAAAATTAAAAGAAGAGAAAAGCAAAGCAGAGATAACAAACTTGACAAAAATAAGAGGGGGGAGGGGGGAATAAACTTTAATTTATGCACTAGTTGCATTATTGTTAAACCTGTAGATGTGGACATGTATCATCAAGAGATTTGATAAATGTTGTTTTAGTTAATATAATCTTTTATTTTAATTAACATAGGAGGTCAATTAATAAAAATAAGACACATCACATTTTTATGAAATTTACTTTTTATAGGATGGCATTCATCACTTTCTTTTGTATTTTACCATTTAATTATAATTAAGTAAAAGATATTGCAGGTATATTGTTAACTTAAAATTATAAAAATGAAAAATACATTGTGGCCTGCGAAGTTTTTGTTAGCAGTTATGTCTTGTCCTGAGATGTAACGAAACCAAATTCCCAACACAAATACTAAGTATTTTATAATTAGTAATAGTCAAATAATAATTAAGGATAGAGATAAGATTGAAAATTTCAAATGGAAACAAGACTCTAGGAAGAAGATGAGGAAATCAGATAGGCGTAAAATCATTCTTTCTATCCCTTAGTCATTTTTAATGAGTTGTTAAATGGACCTTAATCCCAAATAAAACTTTGACATATCTTACTTTATCTAACAATCCCAACTAAATCGATCTCATATACCATATTTAGCCCATAGAACCTTACTGAGTTCACAACACATGTAAAATATAATTAAAAATACAAGTCAAAAGTGAAACGACTCTAACAATTAAGGAGGGAAAAAAGAGATAGGTGTGTGGTACATAGAAGTACTCAATTACTTATAGATAGAGCCACCCCCCGGCACCACGTGGCACAAATCCGGATAAGTTAAGACTCCAATGCAAATACTGAACACCGATAAAAAACTTAACAAAATAAACAGGCATTCTTGTTTTCCCATTGTCCATCTTGTAACATCACATTCCAAACAGTTTCATGTCACATTGGGCAGCAACGAAGGCACTAAAAGCAAGCTAATTCGAACTAAGGTTTGTAAGATGCAGCTTAAGTTTACTGATACTTCCCCCATAACAAATTTAGACAAACGACCAATTCACAAACATAAAGCCAATACAATGAGCAACATCATCTTCATTCAGAACCTTCCAAGCCACAGCTTTCTCATAAGAAACAGGCCTACCCATGCTCGATAAACAGATTCCGCCTTGCAGACATCCAAAGCCCTGTCACCATATGAGGGTTAACATGGTTAGTACATGCTCCAACGCTCTCGCTCTCTCAGAAAAACTTAATTTCATTTCAATCAATACTAGCAAGCTGTAATAGCGATGGTAGCTACAACACTACCCAGACACTGCCTCACTAATCGAGTAGATTCCTCATAAAGGAGTTACCAACCTGTTGCATTATCTGTGGGAACTCAGAGCAGAGGTTTTTCCTTCCATGTTCATCAAATATTTTCTCCAAAGAAATATCCTGAAGTGCAACCAAGGTTGTCTCGAGCATGTCAAGACCACCCTGGTTTGCAAATGTGAAAACTGGCAAAGCCTGCATAAATATTGAACACACATAACAATAGATTTAAAAACTCATTGTAGATGAGACAACTCCAAACAACACCAATGATGTCAAAAGTCAAAATCACAATAAAGGAGTTTTGCTTTTAACAGATTCCTGCTGAATATTTTCCAGAACTAGATATACTCCCTGTGTCCTAACTTGTGTGATACATTTTCTTTAGCCTATTCCAAAAGAATGATACCCCTTCAACAACATAGCTAAAGAATGATATCCCTTCAACAACATAGCTGTACGCAAGACCTTACCCCCACCTCGTGGCGGTAGAGAGGTTTGTGATAGGCTGTTAGCTTCAAGAAAAGAATTTCAAAGCAATTTGAAAGAGGAAAAACAGAAATTTAAAAAATAATGATACCTTCCTGTATTTGAGAACAAGTGAACTTTTGCATTTAAAATTTTACCTTAAGATAATGTATAGCTAAAAGAATATTTATGACATATTTTAGACTACAAGTGTTTATTGCTTAACCTCAGTGCCCAGTCATAAGTGCATCACATAAATGCAACACATAATTGGGACGACGGAAGTACTTGAATTCTGAAAGTTTGCTGAAGAATCTGTTTACAGCAGCATAAGGAACTGCAGAGAGAGACAATCTAGAAAGCAAACCTTTGCAGAGCAGCAGATAATAGCATCTGAGTGATGCCATAGGCTATCAAGGATAGATTCACTTTCTTCACTACCCAAATTCAGAAGCTCCACACCCAAAAAACGCCTAGTAAAAAAGGGAGAACAGAGTCAAACACTTAATTAGAAGCGGACAGAGATGCAATATATTCATCATACTAATCCTCTATCCAAGATAACTTCTAAATGGAAACAAGTAAACATCCTCCCCAGACCCCACTTGTGGGATATCACTGGGTATGTTGTTGTTGTTGGAAACAAGTAAACATCATTTGCACATCAGCACTAGCAGAAATAAAAAATGAAAAACAAATCAAACTTGAAACAAGGAATCAAATCTCTCTTGTTTTAAGAGGCAAGCAACATATCTCAGCAATCGCAGAAGATAAATACAATTGACTTGAAATAGATTGAATGGTTGATCGACTGCAGAAAGATGAAACATGCGGCATGATCATTATACAACAGACCAATACAACAACAACAACAACAACATACCCAGTAGTATCCCACAAGTGGGGTCTGGGGAGGGTAGATCGTACGCAGACCAATATAGGTTGCAAATAAACCATGAGACATCCAGTGGAAACATATTGCACAGTTTATTGAACTCGGAAGATAAGATATATCATGACATGATCATTGTACATGTTAACCAACATAGGCTGTCTGTGAACCATGTGCTTCATTAAGACTGGACTTAGAATATCACATACTTATATTTTAAGCTACATGTGTGTATATGCCACACCTGTAACTTTGGCCGATCCACCGAGCCAGTGTATGAGCTTCAGGAGTCCCCAGCGGCAGACGAAGACCTCCCAGAGAACCATAGTGAGATGGAGAAAGTGCTAATGCAACCCTTTGAACAGATGAAATGAAGCTTCGCACATACTTTCTAGCCATTGATGCAACATCCTCTTGCATGTGGCTTTCAAATGCAAATTGAAAAGCAATTGTCATAATAGATTTTGATGTGCCAGCAGTCGACTTAAGGTCATTAGCCACCTTACTTCCTACTGGCCCAGTTTCAAGAGCAGAAGTAAGATCAAGGGTGCGATTTGGACTGGAAGCTTCCTGCATGAAATTGAACATTCTCAAAGTACTCGGTAGATAACAAGCAACACGGAAAAAAGCAGAATAAGAAGTGATCAAGCCTGACATGCTAACCTTAGCAGAGTCTAAAGGAATAATGCGAAATCCAGAGGGAAGGAGTGGTGCATCATCAGCAAATGAGGCATCAATTGGAGCAAAAATGAGTTCAGCACAGGTACCAACGGCATTTTCATCCATTCCACTGCACAACTGCCAAAAGCACAGAAGACAAAGTGTTGTCACCACATTTAGAGTCAAAACAGTCATTTTAACCCGCACACTCGGCTTCAATACAGGTTTGACCAATATTTTGACCAGAGGGATCAAGAATCTGGATACTCACTATTTGGTTATACTGGTTATACAGCAGACTGGTGATGCTAAAGATGAACATGCATGGTACCTTTCGTGTTTCAGTAGATCAAGCGAGCAACGAAGGAGCATATGTTATCTATAACAAATTTTCTTGTGGATCTGGATGGTGGTCCAAAACCAGAGTTAACTAAAGCTTCTCAAACAATTAAGTAGCCCATTATCTAATATTAAGTCCCTCTTCTATAATGTTATGAGTTTTTTTTGGTTCCAGTAAAATTTCTTTAAATACGAACAATATTCACATGTTCAGGAATAGAACTTACTTGCAATAGAAACATATCTCTTGGCATTATAACATCTTCTGGGGAATGGCAAACTCCTTCCAACTTAATGACCTCCAGCAACTACTGAGCACAAAAGATTTAGTGATCAACATTAATGATGACGGATCAATTATAGTACTTTCTTGTCGAAGAAATGGACCTCAGGACGAACTCAACCCCAAAAACTAGTTCATGAGGTGAGGATTAGCATTTCAAAAGGCGCGGGCGCATGACAAAGCATAAGCCTCAAGGCGATGGGTGTAAGCCCTGTGAATCTTAGTTTAGAATATTATATAAATAAACGATATATTGGGTGAAACAAGATCTGGAAAGGGATGGGCTTTGATGCCATTTAAAGATATGGTGCTTGAACCTAACACAATACCAAAAGCTAGCTTACGAGGGGAAAATTGTCCAAGTCTAAATAAGCAAAACATGGGTCCATTCACCCATTAAGGTGGGACTCTAAGCCACTCTAACAGTATCCAAAGAAGCTAGACAGATGGGCATCCCATGAAGTTGATTAATTAAGATCTAAACACTTGCCTCTTCATGTTCAACAGTGTGTGCCAGCGGAAGTATCACTTGACCCCCAAAATTAGAGACTCGGACCCCAGGTAGGCTGCAAGGACCAACTTTAACAGCCGCAGCTGAGTAAGCATCAATATTATTGTCTACCCATTCTGATCGATGTTCACGCAAAAACCTGAGAAGTATCGCAGGAGTCACGCTCTGAACAACAAAAAGAAGATGTCAAAAAAGCAAGAAAAGAATATGGTCAAGTCAGGATAACTCACATAAATTCCCAGAAAAAGGAAGGAAGAAATTTCGCGTAACGAAGTTGATTAGGAAAAGTAAGAGATCACGTGTAATAAGAGAGTATACAAGCTTTGACAACAACACCCATTTAACCATTTTATCATTTCAAGCAATAAAATAACCAGCATTTGGGCAGCATATAATCCATCCACTATACAAGACGATCATCATCAGTACATGCCATCAGAAAATCAAGCTTCAATTTTCCAAGGGGTCAAAAAAGCAGCTAAATGTATTTATCTACCTTGCATAGCAGAACAACTTAAAGAAGATTTAATATAGCCAAGCCAATCTAACTACACTATCAATGTATTAAAATGGTGTTTCTCCTTGAATTTGGTTGTTTTACCCCTGCTACGAAAGAATGTCTGCAGTCCAAGCACAGAGACTTGGAAGAGAAGAGAACGACCGAGTAAGCCAATAAACCTAATGATTCTCATCAGTATTATTAACCATCTTGGAATTAAAGTCAATAGTATCAGAATTCAAACAGTCACTCAACCAGTTAAAGAATAAAGTAAGCTTGAGAAACATGACAAATTAATTATTGTCCATTTTTACAAGCAAGAAAGCCTTAAACTGTATAATTTCAGAATGAGCATACTGATTCAGCTGACCTGTAGAAGCATAGATGCTCTTGCACACAAAACTGCATTGCTTAGAGAAGTAAATCCATCACAGAAGGAAAGGTTTAAACCCATCAGTTTGTCGGGAGAGGAGTTAACAAGTATGGTGACATCATCCATTCCATCATTATCCATCGTAGACCAGCCTTCACTGGAGAAACCACCGAGAGCCTCATTGAAGCCTCTGCCAAAATATTGTAAGGAATAGTAAATAGCAAGTAACTCAAACAAAATGGAAAGAGCATTCATCAAAAGCTAGTACTCAGACCTGCTCAGCCTCTTACTTAATGCCCGTAGAGCTGCTGGTCTTCTGCCCCAATTAGTAACATTAGGCTGTGAAACTTCCAATGTTAACTGCCTCAGTTGGCGTAGCGCCTGCATGGAAAGGAACACAATGATATCGAGCGTCTGAAGTAAAATAGTGTTCTCATTCTTACATGACGTGTTGCACCAGATTTGGTAGGAGTTCTTACAGCCATTGTTGTCTTCTGAGCAAGCACTGCAGATGACTCATACAGTGGACGCAGCACTTCCGGCACACTCCATGCCTAGCAATAACAATAATGATATATAAACTGTAACATGGGATAAGTAGCTCTCAAAAGTGATATAATCCCCCCTCTCAATATATCTGAGTGAGTTCGACTTGGCACAAAACAACAACAACATTACCCCAATGCCTCAAAGGCTCCCGCCCATTGCGGGGTAAGGGGGGGTCGGATGTACGTAGCTTGACTCCTATGTTTAAAAACATAGCGCGACTGTTTCCGGTGGCTTGGCACAAAGTATAAGAAAAAAAGAAAGACCTGTGAAACTTGTAGTCTAAAATAAGTCACAGATTTTCTGTGGCTATAAACATTTCACTAAGAGTAAAATAGGTATTTTGAAGTTAAATTGTTACTAAATATAGAAAAATATCATTCTTTTTGGGACTAACGAAAAAGGAAAGTAAGTCATATAAATTGGGACAAAAAGAGTATGAATTAGGACAAAAAGAGTATGAATTAGGATATGATAGATGACCCCTTTACCTGTAAGTTCATATGATCTACAATATGGACAATAGAGCCACCTCCCTCACAAGGACGAATCAGGTATCCACTAGGCAGCATTTCCGCTCTCACAAAATTCTGAACGTGTGGCATACTTGGACCATTTTGAGTATTTCCCAATGATCTTTCACAAACCTGTGCATTTATTAAATGAAATATTGATTCATGAGGAATACCAAACTCTAGTTGCAGGTATATACACATCACGAAAAATGTATCTGTCCACCAAAGAGAATCTATATTCAAAGACATACTCAAGCATTTTAAGGAGAAAATTAATATTTCTGCAGGCACATTGATAGTGATACTCATAAACATCCTGAAAGTGATACAGCATATCTTCTGGGAATAGCAGAAAATAAATTTCTTGATTAAAGAAACCAACTGGAAAAACAAATCTCATACCACAAAGCTTCCATCATCCGTAACAGTAGTATAGCGTAACAGCCAGAAGTCACGAGAAGGAGCCAAAGTTGTTGGAGCATAAAGCTAAACAGTACAAAGCTTTCATAAGATCATCTAACAGGCATAAAGGGACAAAAGGCCCAAGTAGTGAAAATTAGGGATAATAGTGACCTACCTGCATGTAAAGAAGTTCAATAGTTCCACCATTGGCAGTGGGCAGCATATTTAGAACTTCAACAGCCCGGCAGTCACGATACCAGGAAGGGCGATCCTTAAGGATTTCAGCAATCTAGACGAAGCTTACCCATTAATTTTCAAATAATAATCCCAAAGAAGACATAAGAATAGACAACCAACTTACCCTCGTTGGATCTAAACCAACCAGGCCACAAGCTCTTGCTGCCATGCCAGTGCAACCATGAGAAATAGCAATGATTCCAATGGAATCCGGACCAGGCTAGTCATAATAGCATGAGCAATGATTAGGAACGGTTGCTCTCACATGGAAAAAACTTACTAGTGATACAGCTACAATTAAAGTGAGAGATAACGTAGCTTTTGACAGTAATATGGTCCTCGCAAGAAGAGAGGTCTACAAGGGTGAATATCTATCGCATAAAAGGTGTAGTTATGGATTATACATTTCAAACCATAAGATTATAACACAACATAAACTTATACTCCGTCTATTCCAATTTATGTAACAACATTTCCTTTTTAGTTCATTGCAAAAAGATTGGCAATATTCTAAATTTGGAAACAATTTAACTCAAACTCCTCATTTTACCCTCAATGACAACTTTATACCACACAAATATATGGACCACAAATCTCAAAAAAATTCTCATAAACTCCATGTGCAGTCTAACTATGCCGCATAGATTGAAACAGAGGGATTATATGTTTAAATCACAGTTCAGGAAATTGTGTCCTTGATAATGTTAGCCAAGGGAATTGGCTATTGCTCCATAATTCATTGAAGATACTTAGAAAGAAAAAAAGAAGCATCCCATTTCTTGCATTCGATGTGAGGACATTACATTTTGCGGATTTCAACAAAATATTGATTGGATATCTGCATGAATTTTTACATTTAGTAAGGCTAGGTCCAATAGAGGCAATCCATTTATTCATAGTAACTTCCCAACAGGAAAACTCTTCCAATCAAGCAAGTAAGCCAACCAAGGCAATTCGCCAATCGATTTGCCGATCCAACTACGGACAAAAAACCACGCCCACAGGCTCGGCCAAACCGAGACACTCATGTGGCAGTATGCTAAAGAGTCTTAAAGAAATGAGACCATAATCAACACACAGCTTTTCCTTCACCCTACCCCCTCTGCAACCCTGTAAAAGTACGACACTTGGCTCTAAAGAATAACTAAATTTGTTTCTCCATTATTTTATTTGTAATATACCTTCATTCCAGGCATCTGGACCCACTCAACAGCAGTTCCTGTAGCCTTTGAAAGAAACTCTGTTAAAGTCTCTTCTGCAATGGACAAAAGCCTGGAAAAACACAAAAACTTGAAAATATTGCCACAAGCCACTCATAAACAGCAAAAACAAGATACAAAAAGGACCCAACAACCATAATCCCACTGACCCTGCAGGACTAGCATCTCTTGGAGGATGCTGAGGTGTCAACTGGTGTTGACTACTCGTTACCACTGATTCACAACTGGTGTCTTTTGAAGCAAGCTTTGTCTACAAAACAAGAATCACACATTAATCCTCAAGTTACCTAAAAACAATAGCTGTTTGATGTAATGAAAGAAGGAAGTTTCACTCCAATGATGGAAGGGAAATCTTACAGTTTGAGTTTGCTTGCGGAAGTAGCCATTTTCATATACCAGTTGAGAAACTTGTTTCTGCAATCTATCATTCTCTTCCATTAATAGCTTGTTCATTGCTGATAGCTTCCTATTCACACCCTGAAGCCTTGATGACTCTTTCCTCTGTTTTTCTCTACATCTGTATAACTCAAGAAACAATCAATTATAGTTCATCTTAATTCCAAATTAATTGGGGTCACTATATGAATACTTCACCGGGATTAACAACATCCCACAAGTCATTACCCCTACCTTGCGGAGGTAGAGAGGTTGTTTCCGAAAAATCCTCCACTCACGCGTAGCAAATCAAAGTAGTTATGTAAAAGGAAATACAGTAGTTAGGCAATACCTTCTATTCTGAAACCAAACTTTGATTTGCCTAGGCTCGATATGGGAGAGAATAGGGTATTCACGAATAAGCTGCTGGCGGCGCATTGAACTGGGCTTTGGACACTCATGATACAGCCTTTCAAGAGCTTCAACCTGCTCAGGTGTATAACGGACATACTTCCCGTTATCTTCAAGTGATTTACCATCCTTGCAGGCCGTTGACATTATGATTTCTTACAATCCAAACACTCCTGTTTACACAGCTTTCTCAAGTCTTCAACAACAATTCAAACACTAGCACTTTCAGTTAATTGTGTTTCTATGAACAAACTACAACATCTTCATTTCTTGGTAATATTAAAAGGGGAGGTCCTAAAATCAAGATTCTTGATGTGGAAACAAGCAATTACCAAAACGAAACGGCGTTTATCCTCAGCCTCAAGCACTAGAAAACATATATCTCTCGATTTTAGAGCTCCCAAGAACAAACCATGCAATTTTCACAATTACCAACATCAACTAAACATACATTATTAACCATTACGAATATCAACTAAATGCACCATTATTTCATAAAGATCACTTCTTTTATCTACACCCACTACTATAAAGACTTGTAACTTTCATGTCCTACTCCATCCACTTGCAATACAGTAAAGTACCAACTTTTGGATTCTGAAACAAGATTAAACATGGGTATCTACTAAAACTAAAAAAGATCCAATCTTTAAGCCTTGGAAAGCATAATAAGCAAACCTCAGAAACCAATTTTCCAACTTTTTCACTTCTTTCCACGTTTCAGCATCTTTAAGGGTTCCACAGAAGAAAACAATTTTTACCCAAGAAAGAAGATAGTAGTAGCAAGATTAATTAGGAAAGGAATTCAACGAAAGAACAGATCTTGAATGATGAAAACAATGGGCGGATATGTTAGAAAAAGGTAACTGAAACTTGGGAAAAATGCTGTATATTTGACAAGTAACAGAGAGAGAGGGTGGATAATGTGATGGTTTTTGTTTGGATTAGGAAAGTGGCTTTGAGCTGTCAAAGGTGCGGTTCGTTACCTTTTCTTTTCATCTTTTGAGGCTACAGTCCCCTTCCTCTACTAGCCTACTACTGGGTGTGTGAGAGAGACACATTTTGCTGACTGCAGAGCTGCACCAGATATGGAATATCTCGGATACAGACGTCGCTGTGCCGCTTCAAATTATTTTTTAATCCTCCCAAAGATGATTTTGAATTTCACCAGTTACAAATACATTTTAGAGTTCAAAATCTATTTAAGTTACAAATAGATAAAATTAATCATTTTTACAATATAAATAAAATAGATTCAATAATAAAAAAAAGTTGTTTATTAAAAAATTCAGATGGCACAAATTAAAACTGTTAATGTCTAATTTTGATATAAAATAATAAAAACGAATTCTACTTTATAAAATGCATAAAGTGGAAGTTTTTCTTTAACTTTGTAAAGAAAAGTCTACTTTATCAAACTTTTCATTTTCTTTCTGAAATTTTCATAACCTTAGTTTCCAACCTGACAATTCTATAATTCGATCACATATTAAAAATTTGAAGGTTGATTCAAATGTTGAGTGAACATATGTATTTGCATATTATTTTTTTTACTTATTTATGGATAATTAACTAAATGGTGAATATAGAGGGTGAGAGGGAACAAGTCATGCATCCAAACTGTAATTAATAATGAGAATCTTAATGATTAATGAGTAACAATTTTTAAGAAATTATAATTAAAGATAAAATAACATAACTTACAAATCCATATTAGTTTTATTTGTAATTTTCTTTTTTTTTTTAAATAAATAATGTGAACCAAAACCAATCTAACATAGAATATTTTTAGATTCAAATTGACCTTCAAATTTTTAATGTGTCGCATTATTGAACTATCGGGTTGGAAACTAGTATTGGGTAGTGAAATTTGAAGAATAAAATGAAAATTTTGGTAAAGTAAATTTTTCTTATAAAGTGAAATAAAAACAAACACTTTATAAAGTGGAAGAAATTTTTTGGTTAAAGATGAAGTATTACTTATTACCGCACCACAATCCTTTTTAATTTCTTCAAATGATTCGTCATTTTTCAATTACTAATTACTCTCTCCCTATCTAAATTAAGTGGTACTGTTTAATTTAGCATTAAAAATGTTAATCTAAAATATTCATTTATCATTTGTGTGATTATAAACTATTTTGTTCAGAGTAAAAAGGTAATTTCAAAATTACTTCCTATATTTTAATTTATTTATTTGGCTTTGATTAGACATAAAGGTTAAAGAAAATGATCCTAAATTAAAGATTAAAAAATATTATTTAATTTTGTGATCTTAAACATGTTACGTGCAAAATTAAAATTAAAGAATCTATTTATCTATATCTATCTATACTATATTAAAAGCATGAAGGCCTTAGAAATATTGTTTGAATTTTTTTACTCTTGGTTAAAAATCTCTCTTTTATCTAGTATCTTTTGCTTTTGGGGCTTAATTGACATTTTTGAAACGAGGGCCTTCCGAAAACAACCTCTCTATCTCTGTGAAATAATAGTGAGATCTAGATACATTTTACCCTCCCCAGACCGTGGGATTCTACTGGGTATGTTGTTGTAGTATTAAAAGTTTATACTTTAGACAAAATTGTTTTTTCCTATTTTTCTCTAATTATTAGTTAATCTTTTATTTATTAAGTTTCAAGTTTCACTTTTAGATTAGAATTCATTTATATTTAGAATTCACTTTTAATTTAGATTCTATGTAAATAATTAACAAAATATTATTATGTTAGAAACATTACACTACTCCTTTCATATTTTGGAATATTTTGTTACATTAAATTTTATCAATTAATTATTTAACTTCGAAACTGTTCAACTCTAAATTATTACTCTATATATTCAATAACTATTAACATATCTATATTGTAACTAATTAAATTAATTTTCTCATCTTTGCTATACCACAGTAAATTAAACTATTGCATTAAACTAATAATATTTATTTAATTTTATTTACATAAATATTATATTTGTTTAATCCTAAATACTATTTATGTATAAATTTTACATAAAATAGTTCTTTCACCTTTCCCTTCGGGACCCTCCGCGTTAGCGGAGGTATCTTGCTCCCTTCTCCGCGTTCGCAGATGGCACCTCTGCGTTCGTAGAGGTTAGTGCTTCCTTGGTCTCCATGTTCGCAGATATCGATCAGCGTTCACAGATCTCTATCTGTGTTCGCGGAGTATATTTTCGCCTGTGACAATTTAATATATCGTGAAAATATCATTTTTACTCCATTTTTCAATTTTTCAAGCTTTTTGAGTCGATTTTTGAAAAGGATTTTTGGAGAAAACATTTTGGTAAGCGTTTCTAACATCAAAATGATTGATTTTTATTACTTTGATTTTGACTTTGTCTTGAATTTCATGATTTTGAATGTTGAAAATTGGGGATTTCATGTCTTTGAATTGAAAACTTTAATTGTTGATTTCTCCCTTAGTTTGAACTCAATTTTAGTGGGATTTTCACCCTTGAACTCCTTTTCTAGTGGAGAATCATAATTTTGAGCAATTCTCTAGATTTGGGAACTTCAGAATTTAGCCCTAATTTTGACTATTTTGCCCCTAATCCTAATTCATGCCAATACGAGTATCAAAATTCATCTATTCTATTCTTGATAGTGGTTGGTTGATTTGGAGCTAGTTTCGAGGTTGAGTTATGTCACGCCCAGGGAGGGAACCCTTGGCGTGGCCGGCACTTGCAGAACCATTGTTGATTTTCCAAGAGAACCACCTGAACTCATCATCACATCGACTCAACAGCAAAAGTCGATCACTGTTCATTGAAGCCCATGTCCTGCATTTCCCCCTCTACTGCTTGCTCCAAACGAGGATGTCACTCTCATCTCCCCACAACAACCTTCCTCCTTGGTCTCCGAATGCAACTATGGTGGCGATACTGATGACCACTTCTCCAGAGTGAGTGATTCCCTAAGGAGTGCATGTACAAGAGCATTTCTTACGGACTAGATAATTAGTGTGAGTTAGAACATATGATTTGTCAATCGATTCCTCAGAAAAGAGGACTTCACTAGCATGGAAACCCTCCGAGAATAGAAAGATTTCTTTTTTTTTTAAGACAAACTTCAGGAGAAGCAGACAGAAAGCAAGGAAATATCACCTACAAAAGGGTTCTTCCTCAAAACAACAATTTTGGAGGGAGAGAAGTGTCCGCTTTTTTCAAAGTACACGTTTTTTTATCCAGCATAAAAAAAGAGGGCCTCATGTTAAGATTTTCAATGTATGCTAATTTCAGTTAATAAGAATTATTGAAATAAAATAAATTCGATTAATATTTTAAGGTGAATCCAAAAGGCATATTATAAAAATAAAAAGAAACATGAGAATTACTATATGATTCAAGTTTTAAAATGTTAATGAATTGAATAACTTACATAATGATCAAAATTGATATATGGAGATGATCTCTAATTGATTTGATAAATATTTTATATATAAGTAAATAATAAATAAACAATAATATAATTTCAATCTAATGTCTTTGAATAATCAAATTTTGATAACTGATTTCTTAGTGATGTTTTCAAGGAGATAGGTTTGCTTCTTTTTACTTTTTTACTTTTCTATTTTAATTTTTTTTTTTGCACTAGTGGACATGATAATTTGATCAAACTCAAATAGTAGTTTGTGATTTACTTTCAAGATTAGTTTTCTTTTCTTTGTTGAAGTAGAAGAACTAATTGATTAAAGAAGGAAAAGAGGAATTAATACATTTTAACGTCAAATATTGATAATGCAGACCCTCATTATGTAATAAACACTCTTTCTAATTGAATGAAATGAAAATCAAATTTGTTTCATTTGATTATAAAAGAATGCATTCAAAGATTGATAAATAAGTATAATCTTCTCACCGTCATAAATTAATTTTTGGTCCTTTAAACCATTTTTTTCAACAATACCAGTCTTAACACATCAATTGAATCATCAAAGATAAACACTTCAAGTAACTCACAAGTACTCACTAGTGAATATCCCCTCCCTCTCCTGCCCTCCCAAAAAAATGGACTGACATGAATTCCTTAAAAGTTCGAATCCTCAAGAGCTCACGCTTGACCTGTTTGGTGCATCACCTCACGATAATCGTAAAGTTATAGCACAAGTTGATCGATGGACTCCTTAAGAGAAATAGTATTTTGAAAATGCTTTTTCTAGATACAATAATCTAGGTTCTTATATTTTTTTCAAATTTGTTGCTTCAAAGTTTCCCATAAGTCCCTGAAGAAAATAAAAAATTAGCACATCAAAGAAGTTGAAATGGTGAATTCTACAAACAATAATGATGTTGTTGTTGTTACTGATGATGACCATCAACAGTATAACCAAGTGACAGAGGAAGATAATTCACTAGTCAATGATGTGTTGCCTCAAGTCAAAAATAGTCATTCACGTTGCCGATGAAGGGAAAGTCCATGGACTGAAATAGAACAACAGTAATTAAATGTAATTATCCCTCTTTTTAGTTTTTTTTAAAAAAAATTATGACTATTTTTTACATAACAACTATTTCAAAACCTTTATTTTTATGTTTTCACACATAATTACATGTTTTTTTTTCTGCATGTTAGATTTGATTGTTTTTTTCATATGTAGTTTTGAGTTTCGTTATTTTGCTTATTGCATGGTGAGGTTTTAAGTCCTTTTATTACTCCCCCCTTCCTACACACACTTGACCTCTTCACTTTTGTTCTTAAAATAAATATCTTTTGATAATTTAGATATGTACATTAATTAAAAGAAATATTCTTTCCATCAAAAATTTTGTTTGTTGTTTTGCAATTCAATTTTGATGTATAGCGAAAGTCTACTCCTCATTTTCGATGAATCTTGAAATAAAATATGTCACCTGTTGCAACATGTAAAAACTGAATTTAGCTTGTTGATGGATATAAACTTAAATTCTTTGAATTCATTTTTGGTTATAAATTAGATTCCAATTTACTCCTTTTTCAATAATTTTTAACCACGTGACATGATATATGTAGGTTGTTTCTTACGGGATTGAACAAATTTAGGAAAGGAGATTGGAAGAGCATCTGAAGTTACTGTGTTGTTTCGAAGACACCAACTCAAGTGGCTCGTCATACTCAAAAGTACTTCTGTCATCGAAACAATCAAACTTCGATGGATCATTGTCGCCCTAGCATTAATGGTATTCAAATTGTCAACCTTACTCCTAAGAGAAAAACAACATCTCCTCCTAAGATCAGCAATAACATACTTGCTCACAATAACAATTGTCAAGTTGGGTCTTCATCAATGCCTTTTCTCATTATCCTGATTATTACCCTTTTGGTGCTCCATTTTTTAACAATAACTCCAATACGAATTTTGGGAGATAACATCAAGGTGAAGCATCTAGCAGCAACTCATTTCTCCTGGAGCAAAACAACAATTTCCAAAGGCCAAAGTCACCTCATCCTTTTCTGTCAATGTACCTATCTTCTACTAGGAGGAATAATCTCCAATCCTAAACGAAAAAGAGCATCTATATTACTACATAAGAGAGCAAACATTTAGCTACAGGCATAAATTAGCTAAATTGACAAAATTCCCAGCTAAATTTGATGTTAATGATGTAATTAGCTTGAAATTTGAGTTTTCTAGCTAAAATCAATATCTTTCTTATTGTGTTCTAGTTTTGGAGTAAGCAAAAGTGGATTTTAAGCTTTTTTTTTTATGTTTGAAGATAGGGGAGATTCAATGTGTTAATATATTGTCAAGACATAACATAATGTATGAACTCTTTTAATAGTATGAATAAAAATGAAACTAAAAGGTTTTGGTGTTGCTCTCACAAGTCATAAAAATAAAAACTGGACAATAGTTCCAAACCAAAATGAGCTTTCTCTTATGATTTTTATCTCTACATACCCAATATATCAAATAATTTATAAAGATGATATTATATACGGTGTAGAGTAGGAATACATCACATAAAATAATTGTGTCACAAAGAAATGATGATTTTGATGTGATTGTGGGTATGAACTGACTAGAATCTGTATGACCTCGAAGGTCATTTATGATATTTTCGATCAAATTACCAATTTGTCCTTCCTAAAGGTTGCCTTGGGTCATTTTTGATAAGTCCAAAAGTTGAATTTTAAAATATCATAAAAAGTTGGAGTTTTGCAAAAGAAGGAATTTTAAAAGGCCTTAAGTTGAGAATTTTGAGTTTCGAAGTCATGTCGAGTTTCGTGCATCAAAATTTGATTCTATTAGCTTTAGAGTACCAAATCTAGTCTAGGTGAACTTGCAGAACTAAATTTAGAGTTAAAATGGTGATTTGAGGCCCAAAGTTGCATTTTCAATTCATATCGGGTCATAGGTTTGACAATGCGATCTCTACAACTCCAATGTTGTTTTCATCTGCTGTGCGTAGCTTCAGTAACTAGGTCTTCATCTGTTTCCTCTTTCAAGTTTTTTATTGTAATGACCCGTTAGATCATTTTGAGAATTAGTCCTTTTGCTTTCCTATAATATCCCTCTCATAAATTTTAAATAGTTATTTCGACTAATTTAATAGCCACGATTATTTAAGTTACGGGTAAATTTAGATAATTAGTTTAATTAGGGGACTAAGTTAATAACTTATTAAATATCCTATACCACTTAGTATATATAGTAAAATTAGTTATTAGGGTTTAATTCTTTTAATACATAATTAGGTTAAAAAAAATAAGAAAAGAAGAGGACGAGAGAGGGGTCGTGCAACAGCGCAGCAAAGGGTAAGTGACAAAAATTCACCCTTTAATGGTTTGTTTAATCCTATTGTTAATATTCTTATATTGATTTGTAAGAAAAGTTAATTTGTAAAGGTGCAGTGACGGGTGTGATTGGACAAAAATGCCACAATATGGTTGATTAACCTTTCAGATAGTGACAAACAACCATTAATGAACTTCAACATGTAATTAGGAATGAAAATAGTGCATAATTACAATCTCCCTAAAACTAATGATTTCAATTGAAAAGTATTTAATGTTGTAGTAGATAGTGGCGAACGGAATTAGCTAAATAACACAGCATTAGGTGTCTTAAATTAGGTTCTTGATATATTAAGATTAAAAAAAAAAATAGATATGAGGTATATCACATTACGTGAATATTATTAGATTTTATATTATTTGGAGGAATTAAGATTTGATCCTAAGTTTTAAATTTAGGAAAAATTGGTTACAGAATTAATTGAATAATTTTCGGGTCTAAGCTAGATGTCTAGTAACATGGGTGTTGTTCGTTTCAAAAATTTAATTGTGAATGCTTATTGGATTAGATCGGGGTGTTTCGGATTTCTTTCGGAAGGAGAAGGCTCACGTGCTTGATTGATTGTGTTGGCTAAGGCAAGTAGATTTCTTAACCTTTGTTAAGTATATAGAATCTTGTACTTCTTGTGTGAGGTGTTGGGAATGATTTGTGTAGGCATTGATTGGGATATTTTGAATCGGGTAGTTATCCTATGCTGACAATTGACTTGTGAAATAATGATGGAGGTCCATTATATGTGAAATAGTGATTATTTGTTATTAATATTGAAGTGCTACTTAAATGTGTGTATTTTGGTTGACTGATATATTGTTGTGATTGGTCTGTAATCCCAAGACCATGGAACCCATTTATAATCTTGAACTTGAACTCTCAAAATGATGCCTTGAATAAAGAAGACTTGATGAAACGTTGATAATAAAGTGAGAAGTAATGATAAAGAATAACGAATTATAAAATATTGGATCGGGTGTCACGTTCCGACACATATATTGGATCGGGTGTCATGCTCCGACACAAATATTAGATCGGGTGTCACGTTCCGACACATATATTGGATAGGGTGTCACGTTGCGACACATATATTGGATCGGGTGTCACGTTCCGGCACAAATATTGGATCGAGTGTCACGTTCCGACACAAATATTGAATCGGGTGTCACGTTCCGACACATATATTAGATCGGGTGCCACGTTCCAGCACGATAATAATAAAGGAAAATATAATAAAATAACTTAATATACTCAATGTCAAAAAAGAACCTATCTCCCAAAAGAAGTGTGATATGGAGGCCTGAGTCCTCATGTGTGTTATTGATATCGTTGATTGGTTGTGTACTTGTTCTTGTTGTTGCTACCTGTTAAGTGTTATGAATTATCCCTTGCTAGGTATTTTATGCAGGTTGTGGTTGTGGGGGTTTTGGTTGGAGTGTTAGGTGTACCGGCATTTCGTATTACTTAACTCTGTGTTTATTAGTTCACTTGCAGAGTACGGTGTGTTTGGTACTCACCCCCCTTGCTACAACAATTTTGTAGGTTACGAGCCCAGATCGTCGTGATACTCTCTGCTTCCCTTGTCTGACACTTTTTGGTGGAGATTGTGAGAGGTAGCTGCTTGCCATCTCAACTGACTTCTTACTCCTATTTTATGATTTTGTTCTATTCTAGAGATAATATCATTTGATACTTGCGTTTCTTTTCAATTCTACTGTAATACATTAGAAGCTTGTGTACGTGACAACCAGGTTTTGGGGGATTTTCACTATGTTGAATTTTTATTTTTATTATAATTCCGCATTTTGAATGCAATAGTTGGTTGTAGGCTGACTTGTCTTGGTGGGATAAGACAAGTGCCATCACTCCCATTTATGGGTCGTGACAGTTGGTATTAGAGCCCTAGGTGCATAGGTCTCACGTGCATACAAGCTGAGTCTTAGTAGAGTCTCAAGGATCGATATGGAGACGTCTGTACTTATCTTTGAGAGGCTATGGAGACTGTTACGAAACTTCCCTTTATTTATTCTCTCTTATCGTGCGTAGTGATGTTCGTTGGTACTGAGTATGCCCGTGTTCTTTTGACAGATGACGAGGACTAGAGCTACTGTTCCTGGTGGTAGAGATGAGGCAGCTCCTGAGGCAGTTGTCGAGGCCCCAGTTAGAGGTGGGGTAGAGCTCGAGCCAGATGTCGTGCTCGTGGAGCAACTCCAGCGAGAGGTCGTGCTAGAGAGGTCCCTTCAGAGCCAACGACTGACCTTAGAAGGAACCAGGTCCCTTCAGAGCACGTAGCCTCACCGTTATTGCATGATACTTTATTGAGGATGTTGAATGTACTTGAGAGTCTTGGTCCGAGCAGTAATACGAGAGGCATGCCAGGCAACTCCCAGACCGGAGGAGGAGCTCATACCCTAAATCAGCATCATGTTCCACTGATCCATGATCCGGTAGATCAGCCACCAATGGGTACTGGAGTTCAGATTGATCCTGCACCAGCTACTGAGGTTCGTGGTGCACCTATGGCTACCTTGACTGAAAGTGAGCAACATTGTTATGAGATGTTTAGAAAGATGAACCCACCTCAATTTCAGGGTGGAAGGACAGAGGATGCTCACGAGTTTCTGACTACTTGTAGGGAGCTGTTGGATACTGTTGGCTTAGCTGAGTCACACGGGGTTCGATATGTTACTCTTCAGCTTCGTGGGCCAGCTAGAGAATGGTGGAGGACATATTTAGGATCTTTGCCTGTGGGATCTCCCCCAGTGTCTTGGGAGATATTCTCTACTGCGTTTTATGATAGATTTATCCCTTGGAGTGTGAGGGAGGAGAGCCGACTGAGGTTTGAGAGACTGAGGCAGGATGGTTTATCAGTCGCCGAGTATGAGACCCGTTTCTATCAGCTTTCTAGACATGCTACAACCATTATTCCAAATGAGACAGAGAAAGTTCGTAGGTTTGTGAGAGGGTTGACCTATTCTATCTGACAGGCGGTGTTTAGAGTATCTAGAGATGGGGCCTCTTTCCAGTCTGTTGTAAGTGCTGCTAAGGAGGTAGAGATGATGGAGAGGGAAGAGTTTGGGGACCCTACGCGGGCCCGTGCATCCGGTCAGTTTTTTGGTACCTTATCTGGAGGAAGAGGGCTCCATAGAGGGGGTGGCTCATCCTAGCATCGAGGACCCGTTCATGCATCATTACCTGCTTCTACGGATGGTCAGACATATCGTGGGCCTACAGGGCGAGACAGTTATAGTAGTTCGTCAGGATTCGCACGTCAGTCCCAAAGTAAGAGGTTTTGTTATGTGTGTGGAGACCCTGATCACTTGAGACGGTAGTGTCCCTTATCGGGGGGACAAGGTGGGCCCTACCCCAGATCTTCAGTTCAGACTAGACCACCGGCACCACTATCATACAGAGGGTGAGGCAGAGCTCAGAAAGGTAGAGGTGGCCGCATTCCAGGTAGAGGAGCGAGCAGTTCCATAGCTCCACAGAGTGGGGGTAGAGGCATTGCTCAGACAGGCGGTGGTAGAGGACCACATTGCTATGCATTTCCAGGGAGGCCCGAGGTAGAGGCTTCTGATGTAGTAATCACAGGTATTATCCCGATTTGTCATCGATCTGCGTCTGTATTATTTGATCATGGATCTACCTACTCTTATGTGTCACGCTACTTTTCACGTGGATTCGACTTGCTATGTGATCGTATGCCCGTACCCGTTCATGTTTCTACACTAGTAGGTGAGCCTTTAGTGGTGGATCGAGTGTATCGATCCTGTCTTGTTTCCTTGTCTGGGTATGATACTTATGTAGATATGATTATTTTGGAGATGGTAGAATTTTGATGTTATCTTAGGGATGGATTGGCTTTCCCCATATCATGCTATTCTTGATTGCTATGCAAAAATAATGACCTTAGCCATGCTCAGGGTACCAAAAATTGAGTGGAAGGATGATAGTAGTTCTTATCCAAGAAAAGTCATCTCATATGCTCGTGCTCAGAAACTGATTGATAGGGGGTGTATATCTTACTTGGCTTTCATTCGGGATACTAATGTTAATCCACCTTCTATGGAGTCTATTCCGGTAGTTCAAGAGTTTGTCGATGTGTTTCCCACTGACCTTCTAGGTGTTCCTCCCGATAGAGATATTGACTTTCCTATTGATTTAGAGCCGGGCACAAAGCCCATCTCCATCCCTCCATATCGAATGACTCCAGCTGAGTTGAAGAAATTAAAGGAGCAACTTCAAGATTTACTGAGCAAAGGGTTTGTTCGTCCTAGTATGTCGCCTGGGTGCCCCAGTATTCTTTGTGAAAAAGAAAGATGGGTCCATGAGGATGTGTATTGATTATAGCAGCTAAACAAAGTGACAGTCAAGAACAAATATCTGCTTCCTCGTATTGATGACTTCTTTGACCAGCTTCAGGGGGCAGCTTTGTTCTCTAATATTGACTTGAGGTCTGGTTATCATCAGCTGAAGATTAGAGCATCAGATATTCCTAAGACAACTTTCAGAACTCATTATGGCCACTATGAATTCTTGGTGATGTCCTTCGGGTTGACTAACGCCCCTGCAGCGTTCATGGAGTTGATGAATAGGGTGTTCCGTCCGTACTTAGATTCTTTTGTCATAGTGTTTATCGATGACTTCTTGGTGTATTCCAAAACTGAGGCGGATCATGCTAGTCACTTGAGGATAGTGTTACAAAGGTTGAGGGAGGAAAAATTGTATGCAAAATTCTCCAAGTGTGAGTTTTGGCTTGATTCAGTGGTACTCTTAGGGCATGTGGTGTCTAAAGAGGGGATTAGAGTGGATCCGTCTAAGGTAGAGGCAGTAAGAGGGTGGACGAGGCCTACTTCAACTACCGAGATTCGTAGTTTTGTGGGGTTAGCAGGGTACTATCGACATTTTATTCAGAGTTTTTCTTCCATTGCAGCCCCACTGACTAGACTAACTCAGAAGAATGTATCCTTTCATTGGAGCGATAAGTGTGAGGCAAGCTTCCAAAAGCTCAAAACCTTGTTGACCTCAGCTCCCATTCTAACCTTACCTGAGATAGGTGTAGATTTTACAGTATATTGTGATGCGTCAAGAGTGGGGTTAGGCGGTGTATTGATGCAAAGGGGGTAAAGTGATTGCCTATGCTTCTCGACAATTGAAGGTTCATGAGAAGAATTATCCTATCCATGACTTAGAGCTAGCAGTTGTGGTTTTTGTTCTTAAGTTG
>JAOTQR010000011.1:16212984-16223394 GCA_025774065.1 Solanum ossicruentum | reverse complement strand
GCTTTTGCTAATCTCTCACATGCTTATTTGGTTTCCTTTGATTTGGGATTGGTATTTGTGGATTAGTATCTTGGATGTGATAAAGCTTGAGTTCATGGAAAAATAGTTGATGCTTTTTATAGAAGATTAAACTACTTTCGAAGAAGCTTTCGATGGAGCATCCCAAGATTTGATAGATGCGAGAACAGGGAAGGACCAAAGTTCCATATGTGTAGTGATGGAGCTGGTGCAAGAACTTGATGTCGGGGTTCATATTGTTCTCTCTTTGTGCAGTGACTTTTTGCTGCAGAATTGGAGCCACTGCTTTCTAGATGTCATAAATATTTTTTATATGTGGAGTCCACAAATGCAACTTCATCATGGTACAAGATGTACGTTGAGTTGTAAGAAAGAATTGATATTCAGGTACTGGTCAGTTGTTGCTCTCATTGTACAATTACCCCTTGGGCAATATCCTAAAAAGTCTAGGACCAATTGGCGGGATGATATTTTATCTGCTATGCATCACGTGACATCATATAGGGGAGAATTTCATTATTTGTCCAGCACAACTGTCTCCAAATTTTTGTTGTGAGAATGCTCCATATGTTCTTAACACAATGACCTGTTTTGAATAAGGTTTCAACAATTTACCGACACCATGAATCTGTTCTGTTCTCCAATTTTAAGTTGTGAGAATTTTCCAAGATATGGAATACAACTGTGTTCTAGCATCATGGCTAAGACTTTCGGTTGTGATGTGTAACTCTCCTTCACTTCCTTACTAGGAGGACAATGTAAAGTGCCAAGTCTACGTGTACAACGACAATGATATACCTAGTGCAATCCCATAAGTGGTCGCATAACTGGGTCTGAGAGGGTTATGGTCCGAGATCTTACCTCAACTTTAAGGGGCTTTCTGCCCTCACTTATAGACTCTCAGCTCAAAAGACAGGGAAATAAGTGAAGAAGAATAAAATAACAACATTCAAAGCAAGTTTTAACATTGGATATTTATACATATCAGAAAAAAGACTATTATATACCACTAAGCTGGAGATACTTCTCATTTGCGTACTAGAGAAATCTATGAGTTTTTCGACGTCATAGAGAAAAGACCCACAACAGCAGCGTATGTTCCTGACCTGTCACACGCATCAACAGTTGATGAACTTGAAAATGGGAAGAGACAGACACTTAAACTACCCAGTATCTATTCTTGACCGTTGTACTCTGGACGTTATGATAGAGCTAAATAGCGTGAAAGGACTAATCCTGTGGCTAAGAAGCGAGATAAAGGTTAGTACTTGGTGTGGAAGTACCTAACTACAAAAGGGTTGAAAATGCATGACATAGAGAATCAATTCAGGTAATTTATTTTCCTTGTCAAGCACGACGTATGATAACTAAACTGTTCATTGTCAGATGTGGTGGTATAGACGAAACTTACATGGTTAGTATGACATTCGAGGATGAATGTTCTTAAGAGAGGGGGGGAGAATGTTAGACCTCGTAAGTCCTTAAATGGTTCAATTTGGTGAAGTTTGGGACAAATATAGATTTATTCTAAAGTGTAGTCCTTAAAAATTTAATTGTTGTGGGGTCATATGTGCGGCTTATTTTGATTGGTTAAGTGGAGATATTGTGCCTATATATATATATATATGTTTACATCTCTTGCACAAGAAATTTCAACACTTAGAAAAATCAAAAGGAAGCTGAAGAACACCATACTCTCGGGTTGCTACAGTAACCCGAGGGAAATTTTTGATTTTTTAGATTTTTCGGTCGTTTGACGCTTCAAGCTTGGTATCTTGGGTCCCCTAAGTTGGCGTGGAGGCGTTAGTTGGCCAAGAAAACATCTGGTTTGACGGCTACGAGGATTTGAATCAAGTATAGGGGTTGAAAGGTAAGTTAATTTTTGGCTTCAATTATTTAAATTAAATCTTGTGGGTGTGTTAAAGGTGTGTTAAATTGAAGGTAAATCGTGAAAAGATGGTGGGTTGTTAGTTTGAATTGTGAATTTGGAATTTGGGGACAAGATTTGCATATGAAGATATAGTGACTTATAGTCATGTGTTTACGTTTATTTGTCATGAAAGTAGTCTCATTAGTTTCAAGAATCACTTTGTGGGTCTTAGCGGTAGATATCAAATCTTGTAGTAGTAGTTAGTTGCATTGGCAAGTCAAGAATTGTGGGTCAATCTGGTTTGCATCACACATCTGTTTGAAAGTTTGGTCTTTGTTGGAATAGCTAAAGAAACAGACCCCTAAGTGGCTTCACTATTTCAGAATGTGAGGGAGTATAAAGATTCTTGTATTATGGGAAATGCAAGAAAGATTGAGTTTTTATGTTGGCAGTAGTACTTATAAGTCAAGTGAAATGACTGAAGGTTTTGATTTTTGCTGTAATTAGTAGAGTTTGACTTGAAGTTGATAAAAATTTGAAGTTTTGGTAGATTAGTTATAAAGACATTTGGCTGAAATGTCTGGAGGAGATACATAAGAAGTTCGTTCATTGGCTTTGACACCAACATGGTATGTTGCTTCTGTATTGACTATATTTGTTGTGGTTTCACTGCTTGTGGAAAGATCCATTCACAGGTTATCCAATTGGTTAAGGAAAACTAATAGAAAGCCACTGTTTGCTGCTGTGGAGAAAATGAAAGAAGAGTTGATGCTTCTTGTATTCATTTCTCTCCTACTCACAACAACTTCTAGCATCATATCTAATATTTGCATACCGTCAAAATTTTACAATAATGCATTTGCCCCATGTACAAGGTCTGATGTTGCTAAAGACAAGGAGGATAAAAATTCGAAGGAGCGTAAACTTTTGATGGCTTTTGGTCTTAACAGGAGAGTATTAAATTCCTTCAATCAAAATACATGTGGAGAGACGTTGGACATCCGGAATCATAAATTGGATTGGTCTTGCGTTGGAATTAGTTGGAGAAAAAATTTGAGGTATGTAAAGTTTTCTTGTCTCTCGGCATGAATTAATAAGCTTGGTTTACGTCGTATATTTGAAAAAAATCCCTTCTTCCTTTACAATTTAGGTGTAAATATAAGTTATGATTGTTTTTAGCCAATCTTATCACAAAGTTGCTTCATCCTTAATTTTGGAGTTTTAGTGGCCATGAATAGTGTCCGTTTGATCCATAAATTCAATTTATTCCGAAATCACCTTTAAAAGTGAATTTGAGAAATTTTGGCAAAAATTCCATAAAAGAATAAATTTTTGATTTAAAAAATGAATAGTTTGCATATTATTATGAAGTTTTTTAAACTAATTTTTATGCATATGATTCTCACGACTCTGTTCGTGCCCCTTTGGCCTCGTTCACCAATTTTCGAGCCGATTATTTCGTGCGTATGTATAATTATATGTATATATTTATATATTCCAAAGTAGGTTGGATACGGCAGATCGGTTTGCCCATGGGCCGGCTTGCTTAGTTTGGAGACATAAGGAGCTGGGCTTGGGATGGCATCATGACGTGTGAGTGCTGGGCCGAGTTTGCCCCGTCTCACGTGAGTGCGTGGCACAGTCGCCTCGGCTCAATAAACGGGCATGATGACCTTTACGCATTATAATACGTGAACGCTTGGCACCGTCACCCTGGTTCACCTATATTATGACGTGAGTGCTTGGCCGTTGTTTTCCTCGGCTCACTTGGGCTATAGCTGGGACTTGTGTTGGAGTTGTCGGAGATTTGAAACTTTTGGTGTTAGGCTGTGGTATGGCGCGAGTTTGGAGGTCGCTATCGTTCCCATTCGATACGCTCTATTTTGATGTTTTAAATAGAGAATTATTTTTTATGTTTGCATACAGGGTTGACTAATGCATTTTATTTGGATTATTACTTTCACTTGCATTTCGTACTTTCCACTTGACATACTTGGTACGTATTTCGTACTGACCCCCTTCCTTCGGGGGCTGCGTTTCATACCCGCAGGTACTGACGTACAGGTTAGAGAGCCACACTCGTAAGATCTCAGTCTTCCGTTGAAGTGCTCCCTCTATCTCAGGAGCCGACTTTTGGTATATATGTACACTTATTTTCTGTATTTGTATATATATATTCGAGGGTTTGACGGGACCCTGTCCCGTCCTATGATTCAGTTCGTATGTGTAGAGGTCTGTGGATACATGTGGGTGTGGGACATTACATGTGATATAATTATGTACGTATGATACAGTTATTGGGCGATTTTACCGCAGCGGTGACCTTGTCGGTCCGCATATGTATGTATGTATATATATATATATATATATATATATATGTCTAAAGATGTTTGTGGTTTGCTGGAGTTATTGTTTGCAGGTGTGGTTAGTCAGTAAAACAGATGAAACTCTGCCGAAATTTCGATAGTTTGCTTAGTTGTTATAAATGGGTCAATTGGATTAGTGGTTGTGTGGGTGCCCAATCGGCACTAATCACGACCCCTTGATTAGGTCGTGACAACCAAATTCTATTTTGTTCTCATGATATCATCTTAAAGTTATTAGAGTAAAAGACATGAGATTCCTAAACGAAACTATAAACTAATACATGAAGAACAAATTACATAGCAATACAACTTATTCAACCAACAAAATCCCCACAACAACATCTTCGTAGTAGCATAACATACAAAATACAAAAAATTCTAACAATACAAAATACTAAATAGTAGTGTAATCATACAAAATAGAAAAAAGCCTAAAAGTACAAAATACTAATAGAAACTAAAAAATAATTTAATTCTAACATTTCTTAGACTAAAGTAAACAGTAAACATGTATTTACCCCAAATAATCACATATACAACAACAACAAAAAAGTATAAACCTTAAGATATACATGAAAATCTGAAGACCTAACTTGTTAACTTGCGATTCTCTGTTTACCCAACTAATTCGTGTACAGATGAGCAAATTTGTGGAAGAAGACAGTGAAAAGCGTGTACCACGAAAATGAAGAAGAAATGAAGTGGAACAAAACTGAGAAATGTTAGAAAAATGAATGGATCGGGACCATTAGACCCACCTTTAATTATTATAATAAATATAATAATAAAATAATTGCGACTGTACATCACACATTTAAAAATATACCAGGGGTGATGAGAAAATCGATCAAAATATCCTATTTACAAAGAAACAAAATAGATTTGTGGGGTGATAGGTTGTTCGCAAAGTTGGGGTGTCTTTTTGAAAATTTGGGACAACATCAGTGGTGAATTTATGTCTTATAGTTACCTTAAATTGCTATTCTTATATCATTTTCTATCCAGCATACACTTTCTTAAAGACCGTAAAAAACTTAAATAATGAGCATAATTATATTTTTACAAGTATTCTGTTATAAAATATATTTTCTTGTTTTACTCATTATTTCAACTTTTTCCTTTATTATTTTTTCTTTTTCTTTCTTCTTTCTTTTCCCTTGAAACTCCTCACTTTCAATGTCACCAGCTTTGTCACAACTTCATCCTTCTTTTTTTCATTACTATCAATTTAACTCTCTTTAATTTTAAAGTTTTATTTAAATATTTCTTTTTGCATTCCAAAACATTTGAATAAACCTATTAGATTTTAAGATAATTAGGTTGTATCCTTTAATTTTTTTAATCCAAATTTCAATTAGAATTCTTTCAATGTTTGAGAAATTTATTGATTATTTCAAAATTATCCCTTTTTAAGTTATGTGACAAGCAAATATTGATTGATGATACCTTCAAAATTTTGAATTTGCTTAATATGAGTTCTTTTGAGTTCTAAAAATAATATGAGTTCTTTTGTTAAAAAAAATATTGAGAAAAAAGAAAGTTGACTGATTAAGAAGAAAAAGAAGAAAAAAAAATAGCGAAGAGACTCAGCTTAAACATAGGGAATGAGGGTGAGGGTGAGGGTGAGGATGAGAAATGAAAAAGAAGAAGAAAGAAAGAAGTGGGGTGAGTGGAGGGGAGTGAGAGATGAGATGAAATTTAAAATTAAAGTTAAAGAAAATTCAAGTCAAAAAGTAAGGGATAGAAAAAAATAAAGAAAAACTTAAAATAAAAAATAAATTTAAACTATATTAACACACATGATGTATTGAGTAGTGTGTGGTAACATTTATAAAAATTTGAAATTGATCGACTAATATTATAATAATTTTAGTTCATTTAGGGGGTAATAGGACACTTTAAGGTTTCATTTTGAAAATTCATGAAACTTCTTTTTTCTTACGTAATATTACTACTTATTAGAAGCAGGAATAAGCACATGCGTCTTTGTCAGCGCGTGTGCTTCCCCGTAAATAAATCAAAGTTCTAGGGTATTTCTACTTGGCATGGTGGTCCCAACCTAAAATTTCAAGCTGGATGTCGTTGGTTTGAACCCTAGCTACAACCTTTAATTTTACTGCATTTTTATAACAACATAATTGGGCCCCACTTAATTATTTCATTTTTCTCTATTTTTACATACCACTGCATTTTTCATAACAATATAATTGGGACCACTTGCAACAATTAATAATTTTTAACCAAAAGTTAATTTTTTTTTTATTGATTCTCAAAAATTTTGTATGCATAATCATAAATTAGAACAACAAAAGTAACATATATTATTTAAAACTAACACAGAATATACTATAAGTAGCAACAATTAACAGCTTAAATTATTTTAAATATATTTAGAAAAATCTCAAGGCATCACATAAATCAGACAAAAAATAATATGTATGGGTCCATGCCTGATTAATTTTTTAACTAGTAAATATTATCTCCATTTAATTAATTACTTTTACTTTATTTAGCAAGAAAATTAATAAAATTCTTGAATTTTGTGATCTTAAATTAAATATATAACAAATTATTTAAGTCGAAATCAAAAATATTCTTTTATCTTGTGGCAACATATCATGTGGAAAGTTAAATTTTAAAAGTTTCAAAAAAAAAGAAAGAGACATTCTTTTTGAAATGAACTAAAAAAAAAGGACAAACAAATTAAAATAAATGAAATATTATATTTTAAATTTAAATTGATCATACGAATAAGAATATAAAAATAATCAAACATATTTAATGGTCCGGACAACACCCAGATTGTCATAGGTTCGAACCTTAGCGGGAATATTTTCATTTTCCTTCATTTTTACATACCAATAGAAGTGGGCCCACTTACGACAATTAATAATTTAACTAAAGATTGAAAATTTTTGATTGATTATCAAAATTTTGTATGGAAAACATAATTTGAAATAAAATAAGTAGCATGTATTATTTAAAATTAACATAAAATATACTCTAAGTCGCAATAATTAATAACTTAAATTTTTTAAAAAATATGTAAAAAATTTATCAATAATGAACTAAAATAAATAAATAAATTAACATGAATAAAATATCATATTTTAAAATTCAAAAATAACCCAACATATTTTGCTTTTACTAGTACATGAATATACACACACATATGGATGTGAAGGTTTAGGAGGGCACATAACTAATGAAGAACCCAATTCCCACTACAAGTGGATGGACTCCCGAATGTAATGATCTTCCTCCCTGCGCTGCCAATGGACGACGTCGATCGCTTATTTGAATGCTTCAAATGCGGCATTTCTCCTCCTCGTAATGTGTCGATCCCTTACACTTCAATTATTCGAAACTTCTCTTTTTTTGTGACTGCTTTGATGTTTTCCTAGTCGTAAAACTTGTTTCTCTCGAAATTTGATCTTTTTTAAGTTTACTGTTGCATGACTAGCCTAAGATCCGTGTTTACCTTTTTTTGGATTAATGTCTGTATATTATATGTCAGAAGACTTGACATTTGACTATGGTCTATTTATAAGAAAAGGGGCTGAATAGCTTGTAAGAGAACTGCTCCAGTTCGGCAGCAAAATTTGGCAAGTGTTAGAATCTGGAACCCATCTAGTGCGGCTTAAAGCCAAACAATGTTTTGAGGACAAAATAATGGTAACTAAAGAAGGTGCTAAGTAAACAAAATAAAAGGAAGCACAAATTTAACAATGTGACCTACTTCAACAAGCGAAGAGAGGCAAATTTACAATAACAACCTATACACAGGAGGAAGTACCAAATTAGAGATAGAATTCTAATTAATCCCCAAAATATATTCCAAGAGAATACCTCATAATTATTACTAACAAAGAAGAGTTTCACTCAAAGCGTTTTACCAACTCACACTCCATGGAAATATACTAAACTTTCTATTACAAAAAACACTCAAGATGAGTTTCTAACAATTTGGGGGATGATTCAAATGAAGGAAGAGGAACAATATTTATATGACAAACACTTGGTCCCAAGTAAAGCAAATACTAAAAGAAAATACTTTTGTTCTTTGGCTCGAAGAAATTTAACTTTGGCTCCAAGAACACTGGGTTGGCCATCACAAGTATTCTGCATAAGGCCAAATTTTGGTCATATCTTGCAGAAAGTATCAAAGCTTAACTTTTTACATATAGTGTTGTTTAGTGTGGTTTCTTTGTGATCTTTAGACCATAAAAGAAAAAAATAGAAAGTATTTGAAAGTGCACCACAACTATTCCCTTTTCAGTTGCTGTTTGACCACATTTTAAGTGAACTTTAATTTTGAGACTTCTCTATTATATGTTTGTTAATTGTTTCTTATACAAATTTTAGAATCAGCAATAAGAGAAAGGAAAAAGGGAAAGCAGACTGTGAAGCAAAATGATATATTGGAAAAGCTATCAACATCTTCAGATATTTTTTCATCAAGGTCAAAGGGAAAGGTCCAAAATGCAGCTGATGTTGAGCCCTGTGTACAAAATGTAAATATTGCTTTCGCTCCTTCTATATGTGTTGTTTTTTTCGAACTTTCACGGCTCCCTTTTCTTTCCCATTGAAAATAAGCTTTACTTTCTTAATTCACATAATTTTCTAAATTGTATTTACATGTACTAGTTTTCAAGCCAATCCCATGCTGGTGGAAACTACTAACTGAAATTTGAAGATTTTTCTTGTAGACCCGTTCATCAACAACAAAGATACAAAGTCTTAAGAAGGGATCACAGTTCTCTCCTCTTGTGTTTTATGGTTCTCCGTATGGAGTTCCTCCAAAAAGACCAGCTCATTTGTTGCGGCTGTTGAATGAAATCAGTGTAGATTTTAACGAGCAAAATAAATTAAGGTAATTGAAAGTGATTTTTTTAATCACTTTTACCAACTAGTGTTGGTTATATATTTTGATTTTTTTCCCCTCGAAAAGTTTAATAGGCTTGGTTTTTTTGAAAAAAAGTATCCTTGTGTTTAACCAGTGAAGATATATGGGCCACATTTCCAAGGCAAGATGAAGCTATGAAGTATGCAAAAGAGCAAACTGATGCTCGTGTTTTTAGTTACCAGGATCACGTGAATGGTCAAAGAAGATTCCTTGTGTCCTCATATAAAGAGTTTTGGAGAAGGTGAGTCTTCTTGGCTCTATCTGCATTAAAATATGTGAAAAGATTGTACTTTCCCCCTATCCTAAGCTTTCTTTGTGTTTATAATTTTGATTAGGTACAAAACTATGAATCCAAAATTTCGGCACCACTATGAAGTAATCCAGGAGGTAATGTTTTGCAGTTTTCCAGTTAAACTAATAAGGAAGTGCATAGATATGAAATGTATTGTCAGGTGCTATTGCTGATAAATATAACTAGAGATCATAGTAAAGAAGCACATATGAGGTAGTCTTTTGTAGTTTTCCTTTTAAAACACCAAAGAATTGCATATAATCAAGTGAAGTGCAGCAAGGACGAGGAAGACAAGTTGTTAGTTAAAGAGATCCTTATTAGACGAAGATGACAAGCACTTTCATAAACATTCAAACGAAGAAGGGATAAAGCCATTGTGTTGGTGATTTGGAGCACTCTGAGAGACACTGGGATTTTGGGTACTATAGGTAGGAGAGGCAAACGAGCGGATTGAGTCGAATATGAGTCTATCAAAAATGAGTTAAGCAAAAATGGATAAAATACTCAACTCGATTCATATTTTAAGTGTGTAAAAACGAGTTATCCAATAAATACTATGGGTAGATATGAATATCTATATTATAGTAGGGATCATGTTAAAAGTTTCAAAACCTTCCACCAAGTGCCCTCCCTCCTCCCCCACGAGTGCACCCCCTACCCCCAAAAAATGTAAGTTTTTGAAGAAGAATTATTTAAACTTTTTACCCCCCACCAGGGCCCCCCACCACCCCGCCTCCCAAACAAAATTGAATTTTTTTTTAAAAAAGATTTCTTAAATTTTTAATTTTTGGCTTTGAAAGAGTGTTTTTTTTACCCCACCCACCTCTTTTCTTTCTCTTATGAATGAGCCTCTTTTAAGTACCCATTTTTAAATGGGTAATTGTCACGACCCAACCCAGGGGCCGTGACTAGTGCCGATTAGGCACCTAACACAACTATTAACTCTAAAGACCGACCT
>JAOTQR010000011.1:16194667-16211846 GCA_025774065.1 Solanum ossicruentum | reverse complement strand
TGGGTAATTAATTCAACTGCTTAACTCCGGATAGCTCTTCGTTCTGCTTTCAAGTGGAATTCATTATATCCCTTTCAAGATTGAACTTTCCTTGATTGTCACATGATGAATTATGTGCACTTTTATATCCAAAGATTACTTGGGATCATAGTATATTAGCTTTGTATGTGTGTGTGAGAGAGAAATGCTGCCGTTATCTGATTAATAAAAAAGATAGCCGCTGCAGATGTCAAACTGTTATATCCTATTTTCAGGGACTGCCATGCCATCTCTACTTTGATCTGGAGTTCAACAAGAGAGAAAATGTGGATAAAAATGAAGATGAAATGGTTGACCTTCTTTTACAGGTCATCTTTGATGCAGTCAAGGAAAAATACTGTCTTGAAGGAAACAATGATTGGGTTGTGGAGCTCGATTCCTCCAATGGAGGTAGGATGTTTACTGGACAGTTTTATCTAGCATTTCATCTGTATGTTGCCGATATGATCTGTAGGTATGCATGTTTATATTATTGTTTATCTATATGTATTTTATTGGTGAACAACCAGCCCATTGACTCTCGCTATTGCACAAGTACTTTTCTCACCATAGTCTAGTGCATGGTGTGAAAATGCTCGTCCACTCATGTCTTTGGTAATAAGCCAGAATATCTGGTATGAAAGCCTAGTAAAGTGTTATTTTTAAAAAAAAAGTTCAGCTCATGTTTATGCAAGTTAAATTAGGATTTCAGTGGTCAATATGGCCAAGAGAACTTGTTTGACTAAAGTGGAACACTGAGATGGGTTGTGATGCACCTAATGTCACTATAATATTTGTCCTCTTGCTCGTCCCTTGCTCTGACTTGCTTTATTACCTGCATCATTATTTGGTGACTAATGAATACTCTGTGAAACAGAAAGAAAATGAGAGGAACTCAACTTGATTATTACCTCGTTATGGCCAATATGAAATTAGGATTCCAGTAGCCAGTATGGCCAAGAGAACTTATTTGACTAAAGTGGAACACTGGGATGGGTAGTGATGCACCTATATGTCACTATAATATTTGTCCTCTTGCTCATCCCTTGCTCTAACTTGCTTTATTACCCTGCATCATTATTTGGCGACTAATGAATACTCTGTGAAACAGAAAGAAAATGAGAGGAACTCAACTTGATTATTACCTCAAGGTTTTGGATTTAATATCTACATTTACATGTCCTAAAAAGGAAAGAAAATCAATACCTAATTACAATTGAGTAAATTAACTACCTACTATAATTACACATATTCTAGAATATTCACAAAGATCCAACACTCCCCGCAAACTAGTGCATACAAATTATATGCACCAGACTTGCTATATATAACTTATTCTAAGGTCGGTTAGGGACTTGATGAATATGTCTGCACGCTTATCATTTGACTGCACATAGACGTCTTGATGATGTGCTTATCATTAAATATTGGTAGGATGAAGTTTGAAATTTGAATTTTGAATACGGAGTTGGTAGTAAGACAATTCTTAATAAAAAATTCAAGGCTAAACGTTTTTATGTTTATTTAATAGAAATTTCAAACACATTGATACTATCACAAGAAGATCACCTAATCTATAAAACTATCTTCTAGGAAGGATTCTGTTTGATTAAACCTCTAAATAGCTAATTTGCAACTCTAAATTAAAGTAAGAATTAAAAAGAATACATTAATCAACGATTCACACATTTTGAGTTATTTTGGGTCATTCTCGTAACTTCTTCTATGTCAACAAGAGGTGTTGGTCCTATCTGATCATCGTCTGACCTCTACTTGCCAACAATTTTCCAGTATCTTCGTCCTTCAGTTCATATAAATCTTTATCCCCGTCCTTGATTTCTTTGCTCTGATCTAATCTAATCTCTGAAACATATTAGAACTTCCAAAACATTGTTAGTTAACAAGTGACAAGTGTATCCTAGTTGCTGCCTTGCTTGGCTAAATGCACTCTGTGATGCAACAGTTGAAATTGACGCATCAATCACATCTCGAGCTATTGCTGCAAGAAGAAGAAACTGCTTTGTGTTGCCATTACAACAACAACAACAACAACAACAACAACATACCTAGTGGAATCCCACAAGTGGGGTCTGGGGAGGGTAGAATATATGCAAACCTTATCGCTACCTCACAAAGGTAGAGAGGCTGATTCCTGGGAATTTGTGTTGCCATTGAAATGGAGAAAACCCTTCTTTGGCTTGGTCGCCTTTTGCAAGTAGAATTGGAGCTCATCAACGGTCCTGCCACTATGATTGATAAGTAGAAAAAGTATCCCGGATAGAGAAATTAGCAACAGTTTTCGTCATCATATGAATAACAATATTTGTATCAGTGCAGTAGAGATATCAAACTATATTTTGCATAATAAAGTGTATTATTATTGCAAGTGTGTGTTTAGAGTAGCCGCTGCTCCTGTTAGGAGGTGCGAGAAGTTGGCTGTGGAAGCTACTCGGAGGGGTAGAGGTAGACCGAAAAAGAACTGGGGGAGGTGATTAGACAGGATATGGCGGAACTTGATCTCACTAAGGACATGACCCTAGATAGAAAGAAGTGGAGGGCGCGTATTAGAAGAACGGGTTAATTGATAGGGTTAGGTGGATGTTTGGCTTCGGGGTATAGTAGGGTTAATTGGGCAGGGGTTCTTTTGGGCTCTCAGTTAAGTTTGTATTGTGCGATTCTTGTACTTCTTTTATCATATTTACAATTTGCCAGGTGCATTTCATTAGTAATTTTATCTTCTTTTCGTTCATTTCTGCGTATGGGTTTTGAGATGAGGGTCACAGGAAGCAGCCTCTCTACTTCGATGAGGTAGCGGTAAGGTCTGCGTACATTATACCTTTCCCAGACCCCACTTGTGGGATTCGACTAGGTATGTTGTTGTTGTTGTGTTTAGAGTAGCCGTACAAGTCATAACACACGGGGTTTCAGTTGGTCCAATATTCATATATGTGTACAAACGTCTAAGTTTGAAGTTTCACTCATCTTATTAGAACGGTTTAAAACAACACCAATTATTAGATAAATAGGGGAAACAGGATAGGAACATTTTTTGGATTTTGCTATCATTTTTTTTCAATGACCTTTCTATATTTGTCTTTGCTCTTCAATTGATAGAGTAAAATAAGAAATTTTAGCTATATGAAGTAAAACATTAGCAACATTGGGGGTAATACGATTAAAAAATTTAACACTAGCCACATAAAATTTACATATAAATTTCACAACTTTGTCAATGGTGTCCAAATTTCAATAGTTAACATACGACTTGGATCAGTACCGTGAGTGTTAACAACTAGATATAGGCAGTCTATATTTGTGACAGCATTTCAAGAATATATATGTATAGTTTTACCTAGAAGCAACTTCTTCAGGCATGTATCTAGGGGTAAGACCATATACATTGCACTTATCCTTAATTCCTCAACTCTAGAAGCTTTTTTTATTTTTTGAGAAGGTGGTTCTAGAAGCTCTATTATTTTTTTGAATAACACCAACTCTTCTTCTTACTGGAGTAGTCTCAGTTTTAAATAATTCAAGGCCGCTTTTGACAGTTAAATTATAAATATGATATGCACACTTAACATGAAAGATGTCATCAAGTGGTAGGTGCATGGATCAGATATAGAAAACAAAGAAAATCTGGGCCCTGTTTTCTTGAAACATCAAAACGATCTTGCAAAAGATTACATGAAATCAAAGACAAAAAAGGGTCAAAAGACATTCACAATACTTTTTGGCTTTGGAATTGCCATGGGCCTTTTGGCTTTCTCTTGTAGGATTCTTCCTTATTTTAATAAATTATGGTTATTGACCATTTCGATTCGAAAAAACAGAACTCTTTGATTGATATTGTATTTGGCCTGTGACTTTGATCTTCATCATACTTGAAAGCAATAATACATTTTTGCCTTATGAAATTATCATCTATCAATGATATGTATTCATGTTATTGTCAAATAATAATTTCCATTAACATCATGATTCATGACCAATACCAGAAGAAAGACAAATTCTACAAGTACGATTATTAAACTTATATTGTAAAAGCATTTAAGTGCTCCAGAGGATGGCTATTACCATAGTAAAATTCTCAGAATTAATAAATAGAAGTTCAAGTGACTTTTTCTTTTCCTATATGGGTCTGAGGCAAGGGAATCCACTATCTCCTTTCTTATTTATCCTAGCTATGGAGTGATTGAGCAATCTTATACAAACAGCAAGGGGCAGAGGTTGGGTCAGAGGATTTCCTGTGGGAGACAAAGCAAGAATTAACTTAGAGGTAACACATCTGCAATATGCAGATGACACTCTAGTGTTTTGTGGAGCCATAAGGGAGCAAATGTTGATTCTCGGAGTTATTTTTAATATTTTTTGAAGCTGTTTCTGGTTTGCATATAAACTGGATTAAAAGCTTAATATATCCAGTTAATACAGTTCCAAACATTAAGGATTTGGTAGAAAAGCTGGGGGTGGGGGAAGTGAGTGAGCTCCCAGCAACTTATCTAGGTATGTCTTTGGCGAATAGTGCGTTGGAATCTCTCCCCGCAGATATAGTGTCAGGCTTCCCCACCCCACCTATTGTGACGAAAAGATGGAATGGAGGTGAATACAAGAAGCAATATCACTTAGTGAAATGGGAGGAACTACTTCAAAGCTAGAGATGAGGGGGTTTAAATATTAGAGAACCCAACACACATAACAAGAGTTTGAGGATGAAGTGGTTATGAAAATTTGCATCTCTAGAAGAAGCTTTGTAAAAGGGGGTGATCAAAGCAAAATATGGCATGCATGATAGATGGATTACAGAAGAGGCGACACTTCTTGTAATTGCAGTGTACAACAACAACAACAACATATCCAGTGGAATCCCACAAGTGAGGTCTGGGGAGGGTAGAATGTACCCAGACCTTACCACTATCTCATAGAAGTGGAGAGGCTGTTTCCTGGGAACACTCGTCTCAAAAACCCATAAGCAGAATAAACTAGATATGACATCAAGGAAAGAAAGGGAACAGAAAGGGCGACTAAAAATGAAAAGCACATAGCAATATGTAAATATGATAAAAATTTAACACATACGACAGATAGTGACAAACATGATATAAACACGACTGTTCCTGCTACCCTACTATACCCTATTGTAATTGCAGTGTATCCATAAGGAATTGGCAGCTTGTTGCTAACAAAACAAGTGGAAGGTTGGAAATGGAGAGAAGGTGGCCTTCTAGAAAGATATAGGGTGTGGTCAATGGCCTCTGAAGCAGTTTTTCCCTGAGCTATACTACTTATGCTAGCTTCAGGCTGCTACTGTGCAAGATTTATGGACATGACAAGATTGGAATCTCCATCTTAGAAGGAACCTCGATGACTGGGAAATGACCATGGAAGCAGATTTTCAGAATTCAATCCCTCAGAGCTTCAATCATACAATAGAGAAAGACAACTTGGTGTAGAAGGTGGGTAGTGAAGGTATTTACTTGTGCCAGCTTTAGGATGCTACTGTGGAAGATTGATGAACATGACAAGATTGGAAACTCCCATCTTAGAATGATCCTTCATGACAGGGAAATGACCATGGTTGTAGATTTTTAGAATTTAATCCCTCTGAACTTCAACAGTCTTGATAGGAGCAAATACACATGAGATCAGGTGGCCATGGAGAATGATCTGGAAGACCAAAGTGCTATATAAGGTAAACTATTACGTGGTTTTTGGCAAAGGAAGCAGTTCTCAGTTGTGAAAACCCAAACAAGAGGAAATTCAACCTCATCTCTAGATGCTACCCATGTGAAGGACAGGTAGGGACTGTCGATCATCTCGTCCTGCACTACAAATGGACAGACCAACTGTGGAAGATATTCATCCACAAGAGGAAGTTCTGGTGGGTGAAACCTTGGAGAAATAAGGAAGTGTCAAGAAGCTGGAGTGAGATGGAAACACAGTGAAAAAAGAGATGTAGAATTTGGTCCCTGTATATAAATGGTGGACTATTTGAAAAGAGAGGAATCAGAGGTGTTTTGAAGGCAAAAAGAGCAATATACACAAGATCAGCACAAACTGCTTCGGCCTTTATTATGTTTTGATGTAAACAAGTAGTTGTAGATACACAAAAGATGTTCTTTATTCAAAATTTTGTAAGTTCCTCTTTCGACATTGTTATTCCAAGGTGGTTCTATTGGTCGGTCATGTCATATAGGCCCGATTGGACATCCAATTGCTTTGATTTGAGTTATCTAGAGAATGCAATGCCTTTGATGTATATCAAAAGATGGAAAATCTCGATTCACTCAGAGAGGTGAATAGGGTCCTAATATAGATATGTAAAAAAGCATGTCCAATTACACATATTCCTACTCCTAAATGGAATTTAATGATATAGGGGCACATATGTAAACATAGTATCTACTTAGATATGCCCGAATGGCCCCTTCTCATTATGAGAATGTATGTAACCCTATTTCAGCTTGGTTTGGTACGAAATGAACTTTTTAGTGATTGAGTTCATGAAGACTAAAGATTGTTCATGAAGACTAAAGATATTAGCTCTTCAAGTACTTCTAGAAGTACCTTTAAATAAATGATTATGAACTCTTTGAATATTAATGAGTAGATATGACAAAGAAGCAAAGGAAACATGTAGACAACCCAAAGCAATCAATTTTGCTAACTCCTCACGGTCCTTCATTCTATTATATCTGTGGAATGCCTGTTCTTGGGTTTATGGTTGTTTGATCTATGTTGCTTGGACTCTTTAAAAATGTCGATGGGTGTTTGTTGCGTTCTTCAAAAGTAAAATTTTTGAAGGATCCGACACAAGCGCGGCATCATTTTTGGAGAGTACAAGTGACATAGGTTTGATCAACGCCTAAAAACCAATAGCCTATTATAAAGGTGGTCTATCCTTCAAGTGTCTAGTTAGTGTGCCCATCCCTCCACTGCCACTTCTTGTGGAACCTTTAAAAGGTAGGCCACAAGGATGGCATTTAACCTTATCGGTCTCTTCAATTTCAGTAAAAAATTTCCAGACTCTATTCTATGGTTTGTCGACTTCGATAAAGGTGATCTATCTCGACTAATTGACTCTGCTCAACTCCATTAGTAGGTTTAGGTGGTGTATCAATTTAGTAGTATTATAAAAACCTCTTAAATTTCTTTCTCTGCTCCTATTAATGTTAGATTTACTAGCAAAACTATTAACCCAAACAAGTTTGCGCCCTTTTCTAATCAAATTCATTGTGCAAGTTCAAAATTAAAATAACAAATAGAAAAAAAATAAAAATTATATGTATGATAATTTTGAAAAACCAAGATAAGAGGAAGAAAGGGATCAAGTGTACAAAATTTCTGCTTTAAGTTGAATAGTTGACTCTGACAGTAGCACAATTACACTTGCTCATTGCTACTTTTGATTTATCAAATAAACCAAAATAAAAATAAAATAATAATTAAGAGAACTAATGGTTGCTAGCACTTTAAGAGGGAAAATGAGAAATTTGAGATGAAGATTACAGAGTGAGAGAGTTGTGTGAGAAAAAGTGGAGAAGGGGGTGGGAGACTATTTATAGGTTTTCTAAATGGATATTTAGGGGAGGGGTTATATTTTAAAGCATAAATAAAAAAAGGCTAAAAGTGCAAACCAGCCGGTTTGGACTGTTGGCCTAGGCACCCAATTAGAAATCTAATATATCTTTTTTAAAAATTAAAAATAATAATAAATGTTACCGTTAAACTAGTCCGGTCTGATTCTCAAAAAAAAAAAAAAAACCCTAGGCTGGTCTGGTGAACCGATTCTGTGGCTGATTAAACATTACCAGGTTTACCGATTCCAGTCTACCAATTACCCAAATTAACTCGTGCAGGTCTGGTTCTTAGCGTAACCCAGCCTAACCTTGCCCCCTCTACCTAGGCCCGTCCTGTCTAGGCGGAAATCTGCCCTCTATGTTGTTGTCCTTAACCTAGCTCTTATACCATGTGAAATGGAAGAGAGAATGCAAGAAATTCAGCTTTGATTATTCCCTCAAACTATTGGGGATTTAAATAATTACGATTACATGTCCTAAAAAGAGAAGGAAATTGATACCATAGAAGTAAATTAAGCTATATACTATAATTACACATGTTCTAGCTAGAATATTTACCAAGATTCTAATCCTCTGTAATAGGCTTTTAGATTTTCATATTAAAGATTAACTCTCTTCAACACACCTTACTCTTGTAAAACTTGGGAACTCTTTCCTTGTTTATTTCCCAAGCTTGATTTTCCTATGTGATACTCACACCTTTTCATTACATCTTATGCTGATTTTCAATATCCCAGGATCTTACTGTTGATGCACACATATATAACTAAAGCAAAATCTTCATTTAGAACAAGAAACAGTTTTAGCAAATATGTTTATTTTGTAGATGAAGTTTCTATTGGTGGATCATATGGGACACACAATTTGGTTAGAAACTGCAGTAATTAATAGTATATGGGAGAATATCACGTGATCTGATGCAGAATACTAATTTGCTATATCAATAAGATTGTACTGCAACTTTTCTACGTTGTGGTAATCTATATTAATGTAAAGCTTTGCTGGCAGAAAAATTTTCTCGTCATTTAATAATCCGATTTCCAAAAGCTGCTTTCAAGGACAACTCGCATGCAGGTGCATTTGTTACTGAGGTATCACACACATCGATTCCTCCCACTCAGGTCCTGTTTAATTTCAACTATCATTTTGTGCAGGTCATAGTTTTTGGGTGTCACTCGTCTCACTATTTTTTGAGTAATTCTTATGTCTAACAACGTGTGCGTTGATCATATTTTTTGGAAGAATGCTACTACAAATGATTGTTCATTAACTTATCTTATTCTCAGATATGTTCAAGAATCAGTAGCATAAGTGAACGTGATGAAAGATTTAGAAAGCTTTTTGTTTCAAAGGATTCAAGCTCAACCGATATTCCATTTCAACTGTTTGTGGATAAAGCTGTCTACTCTAGAAATCGCTGCTTTCGCCTAGCATTTTCATCTAAAGCAGGGAAGAGTTCTGTGCTTCTTCCAAGTGGACGTTTTAAGTGTAAGGACATGGTATGTAACTTTTTACTCTGATGGTGTTCATCAGTAGGTTGATTATGTTGGTAGGTGACATTTTGTCTTCTGCATAAATGATTTAGTCAATTAACTAGGTGATTGTGGTAACTTGTACTGTTATAGCATCTCAGATTTTAGCTATTAGAAAGATTTATGGTAGTAAACGATGATGAGAAAAGGTATATAGTATTTGAACTTAAACGCAGCTAAAGCTAAAGACCATAACTACTAGGATCTTGCTAACATCTTATTTACTATGGTGGTAAATGTACATATCATCGCTCCACTTGCTTACTTCTAGAAGAATTCCACTAACTTTTTTCTAGAGGTAATCTAATAAAAGTTATGGATCTCATTAAAAACCTGTCACGCCCCGGGAGGGTACTCTTGGCGTGGCTGACACTCGAAGACTATTGCTAGCCTTCGAGCTAACCACTTGGCCTCATCGTCACATCGTACTCAACAACGGAAGAAATAACTCAAATAGACACAATATTATTAATGAAAACTCACTCATAGTTTCAAAAGAACAAGGTTTGAAATTATACATTACTTTTAACAAATCGCTCACTCAATGTCTATGAAGCCTCTACTCAACAATCCAGACGGTGCCATGACAGGCCATAGACACCTCAAATAGATAAGTTCTTAATAAAAGAGAGAAGATAAAAAGTGCTTTTCCGGAATGTAAGGAGAGCTCACCAACTTTGAACTGTACTGATCTGGATCTCAGCGATGCGCAGGTTGAAGTCCCTTATCTCCAATATCTGCATCATGAAACGATGTAGCGCCAAAGGCGTCAGTCATGGAATGTACGGTAAGTCCAACGGCTCAAATGTAATAATAATAAGCTCAAGAATACTCATCTCGACTTCTCAACTCATGCTCAGCTCAGTATATAACAGTGTAAAACATTTCATGCATTCAAACATAATACATATATACATGGTGAAAGTAAGCTCAAGTTTGTAAATCTCATGCTCAATCAAAGTTGCTTAGGGGTTTCTCTTAACCAACATACCTCCCACCACCATAAGTTAGGTGATGTACAACGGCTCGACATCGTTTCCATGCCCCTCTTATATGTGCCACGGCATAGGACGATCCACTCTCTCTTGGATCCAGGGTAAATGTTCATTTGCAGGACAAGTCACTAGAACGATGTTGTATGACTATCCTACGCTGGCAACATAGTTCTGTGGGTTAAAGTAAAAGTATACTCGCTCCCCGCTCGGTGCTTGATACTCCTCCCAAGACTTGAACATGCTCAACTCATTATTTAACCCAATCATCAATACTCAACCAATCAACTCATCCTCAACCTCATAGGGTCATTTCAATTCATCTCAAAGATTCATCAATTCATTCAATCAAATACAAGTACTCAACTCTAGTCGATTCAACAATCATGTAATTCATCATGCTCGACTCAATTTAAACGGTCATTTGGACTCTTTCAACTTTACGCATCAGGTTATATAAACAAGTTTATGATTTAACATGTTTTCATACTCAAGGATTCGAGTATTCTCAATTCGTCATGTTAACCTCGACTTAACTTCATATAAACTTATTTCATGTAGAACGTAAATCTCAGGATATAATATAGTTTCAAGTAGTACAATTCTCACATGATAACAAGAGAATAAATAGGATCAAGCTTTTTCATCAATAACTTCTGTTAATCATTTAATTCGAGTAAATAAAGTGACATGTAGGGTCTTTCGATTTAACTTTTATACATCAAGATAAATTCATCACTCATCATAAATAATATTCTCATAATAAAGTACTTAAAAGTACACGAAAATAAACTCATTTATATAAAATATTTTACTATAAAAGATTTAGAAAATAGGAGCTACTTACAGGAATAAAATTGTCGAAAACGCTCAACGTGACTCGAAAGTGACCCGAACCTTCTCAACTCAACTCGGAACTATTTTTCAACACTTTTGAAAGAGTTTTTTTTTTGGGAGAGAAATGTAGATTTGGGGATTTGTTTCTTGATGTAGAGACTAAGAGGAGGGGGAGGGGGTTATTTATAGAACTTTTAGGGGTTATAAGTGTCATTTAATCACTAAAGTAGGTGGGTGGTAGGTACACCAACCTTGACCTAGTGATGTCATGGATAACATCAAACCTTGACATAGTGATTTCTTGGATGACATCAAAAAGGTAGAATTTTCGTCCTCCCTTGGCTAGTCACAAATGGCGCCGTTTTGCTCGTCTCGTCGTCCCGAACAAACTTTCCTTTTATGAAAACTTCAAATTCCGACTCGAACTCCTTGAACTAATTAATTTGCATATTTCCCTTTTTTTAAAAAAATCCTCCTTACACTATTCCAACTCAAGTAGATAAAATTTTGGGGTCGTTAAATTATCTCCCCCTTGGGATCATTCGTCCTTAAATGAAGAGAATATTGGTTAAGGCATGAATCCTCTCATGAACTCTAATAATTAATTACCCCTCGACTGACTCATTTAACCAATCGGATAATGAATGCAACAAATATAATAATCACATCACATTAACAAGTCATACCAATCCTCACTCGAACTCTAGAACTCTATCATATCTATGAATGAAAGAAAAGCTCAATGAATAGGAATATAGAAGGAATTATTACCGTCAATTCTCTCGTCTTTCGTAGACTGGAATAAGTGGGGTAATCTGGCCTTCATGTCCTCCTCCGCCTCCCAAGTAGCTTCTACTATGAATTGATTCCTCCACAATACCTTAACAGATGCAATGTCTTTGTTTCTCAACCTTCGAACCTGGCGATCAAGGATTTGGATGGGAATTTCCTCATAACTCAGACTATCTTTCACCTCAATGCTCTCGACACGCACTACTAACCGCGGATCTTCCAAACATATCTTGAGCATAGAAACGTGGGTGGATAACTGCTAATTCTGAGGGTAGATCCAACTCGTAAGCAACTTTCCCACTCTCTTTATGACTTGGTTAGGGCCAATGTATCTCGAACTCAGCTTTCCTTTCTTTCCAAATCTCATCACTCATTTTATGGGTGACACTTTCAAATATATCCAATCATTGATCTCAAACTCTAAGTCTCTTCTTCGGATATTTGTATAAGATTTCTGTCGGCTCTGTGCAGTTCTCGAATAGTCTTCACCTTTTCCACAGCTCAGTGTACCAAGCCTGGTCCAATCATCTCAGCTTCACCTATCTCAAACCATCCAATCAGTGATCTACACCTTCTACCATAAAGTGCCTCGTATGGGGCCATCTAAATACTCGAGTGAAAGTTGTTGTTGTAAACAAACTCTATTAAAGGAAAATGGTCATCCCAATTACTTTTAAAATCAATAGCGCATGCTCTCAACATACCCTCTAATGTCTGAAATAGTACGCTCCGCTTGGCCATCTGTTTGATGGTGGAAGGCTGTACTTAGATTCACCCTAGTACCCAATCCATTCTGGAAGGATCTCTAAAATTGAGAGGTGAACTGAGCTCTTCTGTCGGAGATGATGGACAACAGAACTCCATGTAACCTCACAATCTCACGAATGTACAACTTGGCATATTCCTCTGTAGTGTTAATTGTCTTGACTGCCAAGAAGTGAGCAGACTTAGTCATTCTGTCAACTATCACCCAAATTGAGTCATGTTGCTTTCGAGAGCTTGGTAAACCAGTAATGAAGTCCATATTGATCATTTCCCACTTCTATTCCGAAATTTCAATGTTCTGAGCCAAACCACTCGGTCTCTGATGCTCAACCTTGACCTGCTGACAGCTGTGACACTTCGCAACAAATTCTGCAATATCCCTCTTCATCCCACTCCACTAATAGATTTCCTCAAGTCGTGATACATCTTGGTGGAACCAGGATGAGTGGATACCTGGAGTTATGTGCTTCCGCCATGATTCTCTCCCGAACATTGTCAAAATGTCAGGAACACACAATCTACCTTGATACCTCAATACCCCATCTCCCCCTTTGGCGAAAGTCATAATCTTCTGCTTATGTACATCCTCTTTCAACTGCAATAACACAGGATCTCGGTCTTGCTTTTCCTTCACCTCTGACACTAAGGATGAAACAGACCCATTCTGGACATTAAACCCTCCCTCATTATTTTCTTCAAGTTGTACTCCCAATCTAGCCAATCTATGCACCTCTTTAACCAACTCTTTCCTTTCTTCCTTCACATGGACAACCTGCTAAGAGCATCGGCAACCACATTAACCTTACCTAGATGGTAAAAAATGCTCATATCAAAGTCCTTGAGCAACTCAAGCCATCTTCTTTGCCTCAAGTTAAGCTCCTTCTGGGTGAAGACATATTGTAGGCTTTTGTGGTCTGTGAACACATCCACATGCACTCCATACAAGTAGTGGCGCCAAATGTTGAGAGTGAACATCACTGCAGCCAACTCTAAGTCATGAGCGGGATAGTTCTTCTCATGCACTTTGAGCTGTCTAGAAGCATAGGCAACAACCTTCCCTTTTTGCATCAACACACATCCCAATCGTACTCTTGAGGCATCGCAGTAGATAACAAACCCATCAGTCCCATTAGGCAAGGTCAACACCGGTGCAGTAGTCAGCCTCGTCTTTAGCTCCTGGAAACTTTTCTCACACTCGTCGGACTATTGAAACTTGGCCTTCTTCTGAGTCAATCTAGTTAATGGTGCGGCTATGGAAGAAAATCCTTCAACAAACCTTCGATTGTACCCAGCCAACCCCATAAAACTTCTTATCTTAGTCGGTGAGGTTGGTCTTGGCCAATTCTTAACCGCCTCAATCTTTTGAGTATCCACTTGAATAACATCTCCCGAAACCACATGACCTAAGAAAACCACGGATTTGAGCCAAAATTCACACTTGGAAAATTTTGCATACAATTCATGATCTCGGAGCATCTGCAAAGCAATTCTGAGGTGATTGGCATGCTCCTCTTCATTTCTAGAATACACCAAAATGTCGTTGATGAACACAATCATAAACGTGTCAAGATACTGCCTGACTATCCTATTCATTAAGTACATAAAGGGTGCAGGTGAATTTTTCAACCCAAATGATATCACCAAAAACTCGAAATGACCATATCAGGTTCGAAAAGCCGTCTTCGGGATGTCACATTCTCTCACTTTCAACTGGTAATAGCCTGATCTGAGGTCTATCTTAGAGAAAATAGTGGCACCCTAAAGTTGGTGAAACAAGTCATCGATTCTCGGAAGGGGATACTTATTCTTAATTGTCACCTTATTCAGCTGACGATAGTCGATACAAATCCTCAAGTAACCACTCTTCTATCGCACAAATAAGACCGGAGCACCCTATGGAGAGACACTCGGCCTTATGAATCCTTTTTCTAATAGGTCTCTCAAGTTTCCTTCAACTCTTTCAACTATACAAGGTCCTCTGATATGGCAGAATGGAAATCGGCTTGATGTCAGGAAAAACATCAATCCCGAAGTCGATTTCCCTATCAGGAGGGATTCCAGGCAAATCCTCAGGAAACTCATTTACAATCGGAACTGACTCGAGAGAAGGGGGCCTAACATCATCCGATTTAACTCGCACGAGGTGATAGATACATCCCTTAGAAATCAATTTTTGGGCCTTGAGGTAAGAAATAAATTTACCCTTCGGCACAACCGAATCTCCCTTCCACTCAATAACAAGCTCATTTGGAAATTGGAATTTAATCGTTCAAGTTCGACAATCAACGGCATAGCAGGCATGAAGCCAATCCATACCAAGGATTATATCAAAATCAACCATCTCTAACTCAACCAAATCAACAGAAGTTTCCCTTCTATAGATTCTCATGGCTCGAATAAACTCACCAACAAGAGTAGAAGCAGAAAATGGTTCAAGCAAGTACTTGGGGAGAATCTCAAATCTACTCGCCATATAAGGAGGTACAAATGATAATGTGGCACCAGGATCCATCAAAACATAACAATCAAGAGTAAAGACTCGAATAATACCCATCAGAACATCCGATGCAACCTTTTGGTCCTGTCGATTCCCCATTGCATACAGACAGTTTGTCCCGCTGCCTGTCCTTGGTGCAGTCCCCTTTTGGTTAACGCTCGTCGATGGTGTTGTTGTAGAGGTTTGGGCCTTATTGCTCCACGTCGGATACTCCCTCTGAAAATGACCCGGCTGGCCACACTTATAGCAACCATTCCCTCCATCACTACATTCTCCCATATGCATTTTACCACATTTTCCACAAGTTGGCCTCCCTTTAGAGCCAAGAGTCACACTGGCTTACGAACCATGTGCCCTAAAGTTTGGCTAGCCCTGAGACTTTTGATCGTATACCTGTGGCTCGAAGTTGGTGCACTAGCTGAAGATGGTGCATAGTTGGAGGACCTCTTTTGGAAGTAGGACTTATCTCCTTTGCCCTGCTTGTGCTAGCTGGACTCGGGCTCCGCTGACCTGACCTTCTTTCTCAGATGCTCCTCTCTATCCTTCTTCTTTTTCATCCTCAGTTTGCTGAGCATAAACCATTAATCTAGAAATATCCATATCTGGCATTCACAGTGCTGCCTTATATTCTCTCTTCACATGCTTACCTAGCCCAGATACAAACTTCCTCATTCTTGCTCTCATATTCGGGACATCTTTGTAGCTTACCTGGACAACTGGATAAATTTCAGGCTATACTCCTTCACCGTCAACCCTTTTTGTTTCAAGTTTACAAATTCCTCAACTTTCGTCTCTCTCAACTCCTGAGGGAAAGAGTGATCGAGGAAGGCATTCTCAAACTCATCCCAAGCAGCAGGTTTAGCATGCTCACCTTGACTCTCTCCCACTGATTGTACCAAACATTGGCCACATCCTTGAGTTGGTAAGCAGACAGCTCAACTCCCTCAGTCTCAGTCGCATGCATGGTCTTCAACACCTTCCACATATCATCAATGAAGTTCTGAGAGTCCTCTTCAACTTTTGACCCAGTGTAGATAGGTGGCTTCATCCTCAGAAAATCCCTTAGCCTGGACGCAGCCGTGAGCTCTTGAGAGCTAGAGCTAGGGGCTGGTGAACCCCGATTCCCATTCTGAGCAGTTACTAAATGGGTAAGCATAGCTATGGCTCCTTGAAATTCGGCCTCTAAAGTAGGAGCAGTAGGTGTCACAGGGACACCAGTAGTCTTGGGCGGTCGACCTCGGCCCCTCGTTTCCATTTGAGGAGGCACCTCTGAAGTAGGGTTCTTAGCAGTGCTAGCTGAGGTATTTCTCTGGGTTACTGCACGTCTTGGAGGCATTATCTACAATCGCGTAACGCACAAGTCAGAAAAGAAATTTCTAGAGTTTTCAACTCTATCGCACGAACTCAGATCACAGGAAAGGGTAACTGTTCCTAATGTCCTATAGTTTCCTGTTTATGAAGTGTGGTGCACAACACACGCTTAAACAAGACTCTACTAGACACGACTTCATAGATTCCCTAGGACTCTTGAACTCTGTGCCGTGTTACCAAGTTTGTCACTCCTCGGGAGGGTAACCTTGGTGTGGCTGACACTCGAAAAGTATTGCTAGCCTCCAAGCAAACCACTTGGCCTCATCGCCACATCGTACTCAACAGTGGTAGAAAAATAGACACAATATTATTAATGAAAACTCACTCATAGTTTCAAAAGAATAAGGTTTGAACTTATACAATACTTTTAACAAATCAGTCACTCAATGTTTATGAAGCCTCTACTCAAGAATCCAGACGGTGCCATGACAGGCCATAGACACCTCAAATAGATAAAGTTCTTAATAAAAGAGAGAAGATAAAAAGGGCTTCTCCGGAATGTAAGGAGAGCTCACCAACTTTGAAGTGTACTGATTTGGATCTCAGTGATGCGCAGGCTGAAGTCCCCTATCTCTAATATCTGCATCAAGAAACGATGCAACACCAAAGGCGTCAGTACATGGAATGTATGGTAAGTCCAACGGCTCAAATGTAATAATAAAAATAAGAAGCTCAAGAATACTCACCTCGACTTCTCAACTCATGCTCTGCTCAGTATATGTAGAGAAAAATAAAGAAAAAAGAACACAAATGATTTACGAGGTTCGGCAAGTGGTGCCTACGTCCTCGGGCTAA
>JAOTQR010000011.1:16181887-16194567 GCA_025774065.1 Solanum ossicruentum | reverse complement strand
CACAAAGCCACAAATCCACAAACTGAGAGCAAGGACGCGCGTGGAGAAATATCCGGCGATGGAGTTTGAAGGGTTGGTCGGAAGGGGAGTCCCACACTCGTCGGTGGTGGAATTTTTCCGATCGGAGGTGTGAATAGTGACGTGAAGATGAACAGTAACTTTACGGCTCTGGTACTATGTAGAGAAAAATAAAGAAAAAAGAACACAAATGATTTATGAGGTTCGGCAAGTGGTGCCTACATCCTCGGGCTAAACTCTCTCTTTCCTGTGTTTTGAGAGGTATGACATTAGGTCAATATATACAGGAGCTTGGGGCTCTATACAAGGCAGCTGAATATTTATAGAATATCTGATTGGCATCATATCCCTATAATTGATCCTATATTCTTAAATCCCTATAATTAAGCATTCTAACAAAATCCCTATAATTAAGGATTCTAACAGTATATAACAGTTTAAAATATTTCATGCATTCAAACATAATACATATATACATGGTGAAAGTAAGCTCAAGTTTGTAAATCTCATGTTCAATTAAAATTGCTTAGGAGTTTCTCTTAACCGACATACCTCCCTCCACCATAAGTTAGGTGATGTACAACGAATCGGCATCATTGCCACGCCCGTCCTATACGTGCCACGGCATAGGACGATCAACTCTCTTGGATCCAGGGTAAATATCCACTTGCTGGGCAAGTCACCAGAACGATGTTGTATGACTATCCTACACTGCAACGTAGTTCTGTTGGCTAAAGTAAAAGTATACTCGCTTCCCTCTCGGTGCTCGATACACCTCACAAGACTTAAACATGCTCAACTCATCATTTAACCCAATCATCAATACTCAACCAATCAACTCATCCTCAACCTCATAGGGTTATTTCAATTCATCTCAAAGATTCATCAATTCATTCAATCAAATACAAGTACTCAACTCTAGTCGATTTATCAATCATGTAATTCATCATGCTCGACTCAATTTAAATGGTCATTTGGACTCTTTCAACTTACGCATCAGGTCATATAAACAAGTTTATGTTTAAATTGTTTTCATACTCAAGGACTCAAGTATTCTCAATTTGTCATGTTAACCTCGACTTAACTTCATATAAACTCATTTCATGTAGACCGTAAATCTCAAGATATAATATAGTTTCAAGTAGTACAATTCTCGTATAATAACAAGAGAATAAATACGATAAAGCTTCTTCATCAATAACTTCTTTTAATCATTTAATTCAAGTAAATAAAGTGACATGTAAGGTCTTTCGATTTAACTTTTATGCATTAACATAAATTCATTACTCATTATAAATAATATTCTCATAATCAAGTATTTAACAGTGCACGAAAATAAACTCATTTATATAAAAATATCTTATTATAAAAGATTTAAAAAATAGGAGCAACTTACAAGAATAAAATTACTGAAAGCGCTTAACTTGACTCGGAAGTGACCTGAACCTTCTCAACTCAACTAGGAACTATTTTTCAACAGTTTTGAGGGAGGTTTTTTTTTTTTTTTTCCGGGAGAGAAATGTAGATTTGGGGATTTGTTTCTTCATGTAGAGACTAAGAGGAGGGGGAGGGGGTTATTTATAGAGCTTTTAGGGGATTATAAGTGTCATTTAATCACTAAAGTAGGTGGGTGGTAGGTACACCAACCTTGATGTCATGGATGACATCAAACCTTGACATAGTGATTTCTTGGATGACATCAAAATGGTAGAATTTTCGTCCTCCTTTGGCCAGTCACAAATGGCGCCGTTATGCTCGTCTTGTCGTCCCGAACAAACTTTCCTTTTATGAAAACTTCAAATTCCGACTCGAACTCCTTGAACTAATTAATTTGCATACTTCCCCTTTTTTTAAAAAATCCTTCTTATACTATTCCAACTCAAGTAGACAAAATTTCGGGGTTGTTACAAAACCATGTCACTGAAACCCTCTAAACAAGCTGACTATAGTACTAAAACGAAAATAGATAATTACTAATATTTTCCCATCTTACCGACTATTTCTGGAATTTTAGTTGCTAACTTTCCCGTAAAATTGTCAAATTAAACAAGTGGCACGCCTCAAAACCTTGGTGTGACGGAATGGCACCCAGTGTCTTAACCTTGACTGACCAGACCAACCCTACATAAAGTAATAAATATGACATGTACGTAATTGCTAAAATGGAACATTTCATAAACATTTCACGTTCATAAAATGTGAAGTCATAATTACAAAATGTTCTTCATCTAAGCCATGCAAGACCCTAACAGAATTGGCAAAAGGAACATGACATAACTAACTGTGTCTATGGAGCTTCTATGAGTTAATGAATTAAAGAAATGCAGTGACAAGGTCCTGACTATCCCCAAAAGAATACACATGTTTGTATTGTCAACAAGATGCCCCGAATAATAAGTGGCATCACCAAAAGAGAAGAAGATACAGGAAAAGCCTTACGGGGATCCACACTGCTGTGAATATCTGTACCTGCATCCGCAATAATGGTGCAACACCTCTTTCTGAAAAGAAAAAAAAAATTAATAATAGTGCAACACCCTTGATAAAAAAATTTGTGAGTGCACAACGAAGGGTACTCATATTTTGAAGAGTATTCTCTGCTGTGTAACAAAATTTCAATCCCCAAAATGTCTATTTTGAATCTCCAAGAAGGCTGAGAATTCTGGACAAAAGTACACCCGCGATTGGCTTGTGCGGCTTGCACTTGGGCTTGTGTGATTCACGCATGACCCACACTCGGCTGCAAGATTATTCAGTTTTCTGCCTGGTGAGTGTGGTTCCATCTCCTCCGCGTGCGGCTCACACATGAGCTCGTGCCGCTCGCACATGATTCACACTCAGCTGCCAGATTCTTCAGAATTCTGCCTGGCAAATGCAGTTTCATCTCTTCCGTGTGGGGCTTGCTCATGAGCCTGTGTGGTTCACAAATGCTCATCTCTCCATCAAGTGTGTTCAGGTATTCCTGGCCTCACTTGTGTGCTTAAGTTTCATGAAGTGCGCCTCGTCAAGTGGTTAGCACACTAGATTTTCATCTTACTTTTGAGTCGATTTTTGCCCTCATTTCTTGTCATCTTTTGGTTCAAAGCCTTGCACATCATCTTAATTCGTGAACACCTGCATAAATGAGCATTTTGTCATGAAATTCATTTAAAATAATGTAGATCAAGGCTATAATTTAAGCTTAGAGATTCAGTAAGTTGGTAAAACACCAGCTTTTGAAGCTTCCAATTCAACTTTGTGCTAGAGCTTACCTGAGATCTCAATTTACTTCCAACACCTTCCTACACTTGTTATCATTCCCATTGGAGATGGTACCTGTCCTCAGCTTCCTTTGTCACGCAAAAGCATTATTTCTAATCACAATGTCACTAATTCTTGTTTTGGGCCTTCATCCTATTTCCTGAAGTACTTGTACAACCGTCCTAGTCTGTTTAATTACTTTTTACATCAAAATCTTGAGGTGGTCCCCATGCTCTGGTTCTGGTGTTATTGTCGAGATTCTTAAACTGAATTAGACTGGGTTAAGAGGTCCAACTATACGGGTTCTTACATTACATAACAGAGATATGTATTGTAAGAATACCTGAAAGTCATTGCCAACTCTTACTTATTAAAATAAAAAAACTGAAAGTCATTACAGTGAGTCCTGTCTCTTATGTACCAGAAATCTCTAGTACTCAAAATAAAATAGTAAATGAAAGAAAAACACAAATCAATCAATGAATATAGAACTCTTTTTAACATTATAGTGTACTGTACTCAAACAGCACCAGATGAATGATTACTTCTTTTATATTCCTCATTTTGTTTGGGGATGTGTTCTCTTCTCAATACTGCATCAGAGTGGGAGGAGAGTAGTATAAAGTTAGACTATGGGTTATTATGTTTTATGAGATACTAGAATGTTGTTACCCTCCTTCCTTAAAAGTGTTAAATTTTACTCTTGTTCAATTTTATATGGTAATATTTGATAGGATATAGGTTTAAGATGTTGATTTAACATGTGTTATGCTAATGGTAGTGGAAGGAGACACCGATGTTTAAAATTTGAGTAGGTAAATGACTTTGAATTCGTAAGCATGTGCTTAAGCCAGTTACTTTTACACTAATAGCCAGCAGAAGCTGGCTTCTATAGGTGGTAGTTCATGCTTTGAGAAGAAAATAAGACACCAAAAATGATCAATGCGTTTTACTCTACATGTAAGCCGCCCTATAGTTGTACAGCAAGCTACATTTTCAATAAACATCTAATGACATGCTTTCTTCTTCTTTTACTTGAGTTTGATGCTTTTGAGCCGAGGGTCTTTCAGATTCAACCTTTCTACCTTTATGAGGTAGTGATAAGGTCTGCTACACCCTATCCTCCCCAAATCCCGCTTAGTGGAATTTCATTGGGTATGTTGTTGTTGTTGTTGTGGTTGTTGTGGTTGTGTGCGCGCGTATATAACATTCTTCTTATTATTATTATTAATGGTAAAGGATATTGCTACAAAATATTCTAGATAAGGAAATGGGAAAAAAAGTATGTCCGTAGTTGTTAAAAACCATCAAGGAAAACTGTTTAGTATGCTTTACATGTGATATGTGCTTGTAGCTTAACCCCACAGACTTTTCAACTTATAACAGTCTGAGGAAGAAGTCTTTATGGCATCCTTGATTTGCAATATGGATGCTGATTGTGAGAAGCTATTGATCTGCAGAATGGATCTAGATTGTGTGAAGGCCCTTCAATTTGACACAGAGGTAGCTCCTCTTCATGTACTATTTTTTGTAGCACTTGGATTTCCACGCTTCAAATTTGTCCTTTGTGTTGTGGACTGTATTTTAGCCCCTCCTAGGTTTTTATTTTCTTTGAAGAACAGAAATAAGTTCAATAACTACTAATATGTAGTCTATTTTGAGACCAGTTGCAGTAGTCAGATTTAGAGATGTAACTGCTGCCATCATTTAGGGAAAAGCTTCAATTGATTGCACTCTAAAGGGCTCAAAATCATTTTGTATGCAGAGTACCCGGAGTTTCCAAAAGCATTCTGCTGTTTCACAGAACTTTGACCTAAATGCTTGTACAAGTGATGATCCTTCAAAAACTTATTTGATGGGAAAATCACCATTTCCATATCTGGATGTGTTTGTAGAATCTGTTGCTTCAATTGGAAATATACCAGGTGACGACTTTCAGCTTCCTTAGAGCAGACAAACATAGATGACTTTTATTCCTCTTCTCCCTTTCACCCTTTCCTTTTTTTTAAAACAAAACTGTTCTCATGTGTGCCTTGTTCAATTTGTTCAATAAATTGGACTGTGCTTGCATATGAATAGTGTTTTTCTTTTTATATTCTGTGTTTTACGTTGTTTGTGTGTAGATACTGTAATTACTCGCTGCAATTATCTCCATACTTCTTCTTCGCAGGAAGTTCAATAAATACGTTAGTATATACTAATTTAAGCTCCCATTTCTTCATGTTACAGTTTTGCAAGAACATCCCACAAATTGTGAATGGGCCTTCCTCCCTTTCTTGTCTTCTTCTTTTTTTTTAAAAAAATTAGGTAGGACGAGAGTGTCAGGGGAAATTTCCTAGGTCCCCACCATTAGTTTGGTTGGCTACTGATTTTGACTGTTATCAGAGTACTAGTTGCTTTTCTTTCTTTTCTTTTGCACGTTGATGGGTCATTTGGTTCATGGACAAGTTATAGAAAGATTATAATGTATGAGGATTATTATATGGTGAATTATAGCCACAAGATAATTGTTATTATAGGAAATGTTTGGTTCATTTTATTAACTCTTCGATATGATGTGTAATCATCTAAAACATTTGCTTGGTTTGAAATTGAAAATGCTGATTCCAATCGTACCTTGGCCTATATCAAAAAAAATTATCCGATCTTGTTTTCGAATATATTAAGATGTGACTAGAACTATTTTACCGTAGCATAATCACATATTTTATGAGATATATAATTTCTTTTACTATATTAAATAATATTAAATAATGAACACTTTTAAGAGGAAAACTGAAATGAAGTATAATAGATAAAGTAATTATTTTGTTCTTTTAAACCTGAAATTTATTTTGAACACTTCTATAACTTTAAAATCAATATTATAAACTTATTAGAAACAACTAGATAATTACTGAGAGTTGATTAACTACACAAGTAATTGTTTAAAAGGCATTTTTTGTCATTTGCATGATTTAATGGAAGTATTGCTACTACATGTATTATTAGTCCATATGAATTTCAGCATAAAATGATGCACTAATTTCAACATGACTAATGCAAGATTATCAATACATGGATTAAGGCTAATGCAAGATAATCAATACATGGATTAAGGCAGGAACAAAACATTGTCTATTAATGTGTAATTTAATACTGACCTATGGAGCATGTTTCACTCGATTTTTGGACTTAGCTGGGTCATGCCATGTAGTGGTAAAGATGGGTATGAAAGCTGGAGTGCATGGATAGTTGTAAATCCATCAGGTCTATCTGGAGAATAGTATCTGCCTCTCTTTTTATTTGGTGTATTTGGACAAAAAGGAACCATAGATACTTCAATGGTATTTCAACTCCATTAAAGTTGAAACATAAGGAGTTGCCCGAACTAAATGAACAGTCCTTTTCCTACATTGGCATACGTAGTTTTGGGCGCTTGACACTTGGGACAAACGCCTTCTTGGTTAACCAAACGCTGCTTCCAAAACATTTAATAACATACGGCTCATTGGCCTGTTTCGTAAATATTAAATTGTGTGGCTGTTTGTCCCATAGTATCCTTTAACATCAATTCATGAAACATAAGCGTACATGAAAGCTCTAAAGTCATGTAAATATGAATATAAATAGAATGTTTTAAAGACTCATGGATAACATGATTACACTTGGGTACCATCATTTCATGTAAGTATGACATATATAGAGGAAGTTCGTGAATCTAAATGATGCTCGAGTCAATACGAAGTTCAATAACATAACTTCATAGAAGTTGAATCACAGGTGACACTAAACTTGAGTATAGTAGAACAGTCAGGGTAAGGCCTGGATGTACCCAAAACATCTATATACATCATATGAACTCTAGACCTTGCCCCAGGTAGTAAGTAGGGCTCACCAATGACAACTGAATGTCTGAACTTAAATTGTGAAATGCTGTGCACTTGTCAAAAGATTCATCAATATCGTGGAATAACACTCCTATGATAAGAAATAAAGCTCATGAAGATAGGACATAAAACATGACATACTGGTAACATAGGATAACTAAGATACCTTTTATAAGTAATCATGCATAATATCTTTGCTAGTCTTTGAGATGGCATCATTATTTTCTTTAGGCTCTGGGATACTATCTGTTATATTTGGGCCTTTGTGATGGCATCATTATCTTCTTTAGGCTCTGGGATACTATCTGTCGTGTTCGGGCCTTTGTGCTTGGCACAGTCATAATGTAATGGTGGAATACATTTTGTCGTATTCGAGCCTTTGTGCTTAGCACAATCAAAAATAAATTGGTTAAAACATTTATGTAGCCATTCTTTTTATTTTTTTTTTTTTTTTGATGAAGTAAGTAGTTTTCATTAAAAGGCATCAAGAAGATGCAAGGCAAAATAATTTGCAGCAAAAGAAGGGGTTTGCTCTTGTACAAGAATTTACTAAATAACTAAAGAGCAAACATAGTCCAAAAAATGATCAGCAGTGGTTAATGGGGCCTGATTGAACCATCTATATAAGAAGATCAAGCAGTTGATTTGAGATTGTGATTTGGAATTGCAATCCCATCAAAACATCTATGATTTCTTTCGTTCCAAATGCTCCAAAAGATAGCAGCATGGACCATACACCATGTTTTTTTGATTGATTTCCCCACACTCCAAGAACAACAGCTCTCATAGGCATCTTTAATGGTATTTGGCATGACCCAGGCAATTCTAAAGATTGATAAGAACATATTCCAAATGCCAGTTGCTACTTCACAATGGAAAATAGATGTCTAACACTCTCCAGCACTGTCTGAAGGCACATGTAACATTCATTTTCAACCTGAATTTTCCTTTTGCTGAGATTATCTAGGGTGAGGCATGCTTCATACAAGGCAGTCCAGACAAAACCAGATATCTTTGGGGGCAGTCTAGATTTCCAGATAAGCTTCCATGGCTATCTGTCAATCATTTCCTTGTTAGAACAAAGATTGTCATATCCCCTTTTGACTGTATATTCTTGTGGCTTTCCAAACAGGTCAATCAGTGTAACTACACCCAATTACACCAAATCCAGTTACTAGGGCGGCTTTCCGAACAGGCCCTGAAAGTTGAGAACTTGAATGACTCAATAATTTATAAGACAAGATTAAAGAAAAGGGGACAGATTAGCAGAAAATAGAATACAGAGGACAAAAACAGGGGGAGGAAGATATTTTGCTGGAAGAAAGAGAAAGAAAGAGCTGGAAAGAGAAAGGAGGAAGAAGTAAAGAAAGAAAAAAATCTGCTAGTGTCTAGTCAGCAGAAACAGAGGAGAAAGAAGAAAGATGAAGAAATAAAGAGAAGAAACGTACCTTGCGCACTACAGAAGTCTGAAACCAAAGATGGAGAACTCAGCCGAACTCAATCTTGTAGTTGATTGAAAATAGGGAACTGAAAAACCCTAAAATTACATTTTAAGTTTTTTAATATGCAGTCTTTTTCATAGACTTTTTTGTAAAGAAGATATGCCACCATGCTTCCCTCATCTCAATGCCTTCTACTTGCATTTTTCATATCTCTCGCCTCGCAGCAGAAAGACGACACACGGACACCTCGTCTCTAGCCTACAGTGCTAAGGCGAGCGCTTTGATAAGAACTAGTCCTCTAGACAAAGAACCGAAGAACTGGAGACTGTTTGAAATAAGATGTTCCATGCAGACTTGGAGAATTGGTATTTAAGGCTTTTTTTTTAAAAAAAATAAAATAATTGGGGGTAGGGGAAGGGGAAATAGGGAGAGGGATTACAATGTGGGAATCGAACCCCCACCAACTAGCTCTATGTTCACAGTATGCATTTTCTTGAACTCCCATAGAATCCCAACAACCTTGGCTTGCATGTCCTTTGGTTGAGACTTTGTGAGTGGCCTTCTTGGTGCTCCCATAGCTTCATCCTTGTTCATAGTCAATCAGTTTCTAGGTGTTGGTCCACCACTTTCAATCCGTTTAACTCAACTTTTTATGAACATGGTATGATAGATGCAGAAGTCAACCCATAAAATAAAAATAGGATGATTGAGATGGAGAAGTGTTACTAGAATGCTATACTTTAGGAAGATACTTACAAGAAAAGTTTTATACAACAATTGTAAGACCAATAACATTATATTAGAGTTAATATTGGGCCTTTAAGGTTCAATGGATCCACATAATATGTGTTAAAAGTAAGTGTGTGATTAGGAATGATCACATACAAGTAGAGTAACCGACTGAAGATGAAATGGTAGAGGGTCATTTGACGTGGTTTGGTCATGTTTTATGTGGATCTGTGGATACACCGATCTTTGGTGATTTCAGAATGATTGAAGGTGTTAAAAAGGGAGACAAGGTAGCTCTAAAATAACATAGAAATTGTCATAAAAGACCTACAACAAAAGAAAGTTGACTCACAAAACCTACATTATGTTAAAATCATTACAAATTTTAGCAAATTTTAACACGATGGAAGAAAAAAAGATTCATATAGGCATTATCTTTTAGTCAGGTTTAAGTCTTAGTCATGCTGGTAAACTTACATTAGGTCGTACTTCTAAGAGTTATTTTTTATCTTGTTACATATTTACATGTCTTTGGAAAATATAGAGAACCTTAATTTGAATGAAATGGGTTCAGAAGGAGCAATATTGAAAATGAGTATTCATATATAGCCCAGACCAACCAGCTTTGGATCAATGGCTAGTTGTTGTTGCTGTGAACTGCCTGTCTGCCTTACTGGGCCATGACTCCCTTCATCATTTTGATACTTGGGTGTCAAAACTAGTGTTCTAGTTCCTGTTTTCTGCTAGTTAATGCTTAAAAGCTGTAGCAGTCCACATGTGTCTTGAGTGTGGAACCAAGGATTACTGCTTACTTTCTTTCTATTAATTTCTTCGCAGGAAAAATCCGAAGTTGGTATTGGTTCTCTGAGTATGCATTGATGGTCTACAACATGTCTAGGAATAGATTTTGTGAGAGAATTGGCAGACAACATAAAAGCAATCATGGTAATGCCTCACCAATATTACTTTTGCAAGGAAAATCTTTTGGTAGTCGTCGCATCTGTTTGAGCTCTTGTTCTCCACTCTTTTATTTCTCATTGAAGGTCACCTTGTGGTACATGTTTCCATATTTACTATTGGTAACATCAGATATAGTCGTGCTCAGAGTATCTTTTATCGATTAATTTAGATAGATTCTGTGCATTGATATGCTTTTTTTTTAATGTTTCCCCTCGCATATGGTGTCAGTTATATACATAGTTGATCTACAAAGGGGTGTTTATTATCAGAAGTGCCACGATCCTGATTGCAGAGGTAAATGATGGTCTTGTTTCATTCATCAGTTAAACTTTTTGGCTAAAGAATGATGACTTGTAGCCTTTAATGATCATAAAAGGCTATCGATCTCCCTTGCGACCTGTCCCTGATAACATTATAACTCATTCATCCATTTCCTTCAATCTTCCTGGACATAATTTGGACGAGGAGCAGCCAACTGTGACCAGTGACAAAAGCATTTTCAGCAGCTGCAAGAAAGAATGGTGGCTTGAAGCCATAAGAGTTGCAGACAGCATTGAGAACGTACAGAAAGCATTGGATCTTTCTGAGGTGGTTTATTTTCACTCCCAACGTTTTGTGAATATTTTTCAGATATACTTGATTAGTGTAATTGTAGCTATTCCACACAGGTGACTTTTCATCATATGCTTAGATATCTCATGAATCTCAGATCTTTGGGAAAATTGATATAGTAGGATCTAAATGAGCAAAACCCAAACTTTAGGTGATACTGAAGCTCAGTAACTGAACAATAAAGGGTCAAGTATTTTCTCCTGTTCAGTTTTAGTTCCCTTTTACTTCGTTTTGTTTTTGTAAATAGGCAATAGTGCAGTTTAGTTGTTCGTGGATCTCTAGTTGTTTGCCTAAGTTAGACTTTTGCAAAGTTAACTTGCTAGTGGTAGGATTTATCAATATGGACGCATCTGTTGGATTGGCTGGTTAAAATGTGCCTGAAGTAGAATAAAAATGATGCACATTGTTGCTGAAACAAGAATTTTTCTCCTCTGTTACGTGAACTAGATGAATCTGAGTAGCTTCTTTCTTTTTGTTACTGAAAGCAGGAGGAAACATATGAAGACGATGACTGGTGGATGGCTGTTGAAAGGGCTGCATACGAGACAGAGCTATCGTACTTGGGAAAAGGCTAGCCATTTCAGCCCTGCAAAATGCACAATCTTGTAAATCTAGCCAGCTCCGAAATGATTCTATAAAAATTCCACTTTCAAAATTATACATCTATTTTTAGCGGTATGTGTAAAAATCCATCCAAATGGATTAACATAAATCATTTTATTGTCTGGTTTACATTTTTAAAAATTGGCAATCTTTGGTTTGATTTTGGCTTTTTTTCAAAGAAACTGAAGAAATAATCAAACCAAACTCGAATCGGTAAATTGTACAATAATTTTTTTTATAATTATAACTAGAATATTATTTTTGAAAGATTATAACTTTATTTCAAATGTGAACATTCTTTGGGAAATAATTTAGCAATATAAATTGCTTTTTTTTTATTAGCTTTAATATTTTTTTATAACTTTATTAGCTCCAACATTTACAAAAAATGAATAGATTAGGATGTCAATCATTAAAACAATATGATGCAAATAATTTTTTTTAAAAAAACACACATTTAGAAGACAAAACGAAAAGAACTCATTAATTTACTATATACTTCTGGTGACACATGTACACTGATTTCAGTGTTATTAATCTAAAAGAGTCACCTCTTCATTCTCGCTTCAATTCAAAACAAATAAAAATAAAATCTTGTTTTGCTTTTTCTCGTTTTTTTTTTTTTTTTAATATCACTTCCAACATTTGCAAGAAATGAATAGATAAGGTGAAAAGCATTAAAAAAAAAAAAAGGTGCAGATTACAAACATAAACATACATTCATGGTGCTAAACGGAAATAACTCATTAATTTACTGCATGCTTTCAATGACACATTTACGCACTAATTTGAGTGCTATGAATCTCGGAAGAGCGTCTCCTTGTTGTCACTTTATTTCCAGTGACATGATACTCTCATGTAATTGATATTATAAACCTCGAGAGTATCGCCTCACTGAAAAGATCTCGAGTGTATCGCTTTCTAAAAAGATCTCGAAATTATAGACATAAATTGAACTCACATTTTCTACTATAGATATATTTTGTGATTTTCTTTTTTTATCGATAATTTAAGATTAAACATTTATTATTTTGCAAAGAAAGGTATGGATCAAGGTGCAAATTCTTGAAAATAACAAGATCGAGTCTAAATACCAAATAAAAAACATACATTATAATTGCAGCTAGGGATGTACATGGTGCGGATTGGTGCGGATTTTTTAAAAACCAAACCAAACCATTAAATGCGGTTTTTTTAATATATAAAC
>JAOTQR010000011.1:16083997-16175826 GCA_025774065.1 Solanum ossicruentum | reverse complement strand
TTAATTATATTGTATTAGTCAATTTATTATTTTAGTTAGATTGTCCCACATCATGAGGCACACTATAAGTAATATAGTGAAGAGTATATAAATATACATGTATACTGTACATAAATAGAATAATACATTCATATTTTTCTTTTATAAAACTGAAAATCAGGACTTTGCCCTAATCCCAAAAATCCACCGCCTTCAACTACGGCGACCCCGTGGAAATTGTTCAATAAGGAATCACTCGACTCTCAAGGCATGTTAGGTAGTTGTGCGCCTTCATTTTTCCAACCAATTTTTTTTGGAAGAATATTTATGTTTTGTTACGTATATTCATATAGCTAGTGATAATGATGTGAGTTTTCATTATTGCTTACTTTAACTCGTTGCAATTTAAGGGTTTGGATATTCCATATGAATGTTTTGTTCTATCGGAAACTTTGGAGCTTTATTCTTGAATGATTTTCAAGTGAGGATAAAGTATTGGAAAGTCTCTATTCAAGTTGTTGATATCGTGGAAGAGAAAATAAATGTATGCGCTTAAAAAATTGAAATTGACTAGTTTTTTCTCTAGAGAAATAGCAGAAGAAAGATATAAGCCATGAGACTTTCTGTTAGCCCAATATCGTTAATTAAGATTAAAAGATTTAATTAAAGAAGAGAAAGCTAGAAAAAGATAAGGAGGACTTTGAAAAGGAGAATTTGGTTATGAAAGAAGACTTCTTGAATTACTTGATTTTGAGCCGATACAAATATATGAGACCAACCACTATTTATACTTATATATAGATTGTTCTAGATATTAGAAGATCTTAGACTATTCTATGATTTTCTACAAATATAATCTATGATACCTCATTGCTCTATTATTATATGCACCTATGTTTCAAGACTCATTCTTATATATGAGAAATGGATTAGGGTCATAAGAGACCTCTAGTACTTAGGCGAGTTCAAAACTTTCCCATAAATTGTGTTTCTAGTGTTAGATTATACAAGGGTAAACTTTACATGATAATAATTCTTACTAAACAAAGAATTAGGTGGTTCTTGACCTATCAGATGAAAAGTCTTTGAATTAGCTTTCTAACGCAACTAATTTTACCTCATTTGGAGTTCGAAATCAAAAGTTATGACCGTTTTACTCCAGACTACTAGAGCAGGGTGTACCTGTGAGATGACTTATGAGCTATGGTTTGAGTTACGGCCCGTATACTAACTCAAGGTCAAAACTCTTGATAATCTAATTCTTTGTCCCAAATTTGACGGACCCATCTACGGATTGTAGAAACTTCTACGGACCATAGATTGGGATCGTTGAATCGATCCAGAGACCTCGAAATTTTCCCAAAAGTTTATGGATTAGTTCCTAAGGGTGTGGAAGTTTCTATGGAAGGTGGCTTATGGGCGACTTTGATAGCTTTTTAAGAAAGAGTATTTTGGTCTTTTCCCACCCTTTCAAATCCTAAAACTGATGTTTTTACACCTAAATAAATCCTTAAATATATATGTTAAACGCTTTTACGCTAAAACACCTCCTCCAACTTAGAGCAAGGTTTCAAGGGAGCCTAAGACTAGGGTTTGAACATAATCATGTGAATCTCCCTAAGCTATTTCAAGATTCAAAACTTCCAAGTATGTGAGGTTAACCAAAACATGAATTATGTTCTTCCATGTGCTACATAACCTGAATTGATATAGTTGTAAATGAATTGAGTCTGACGTGAATGTTTCTCTAAAATCCTATGTATTCCTATATGATATTGCATGAATTATTGTTTTTGTGAATTAAATTGCTAAAATAGATGATTTTGCCTTACTACATGAACCCTAGCATGAATTCTTGTTATTTTTATACATTTCACTTAAATGGGTATGCATGAGTATAATTTGAGCCTAAAGAGTCTATGGAATCCCTAAATTCTTTAACCTACTTTTGTTTTCCTGAATGCTATGAGTTAGAATGATGCATGATAAAGTCTTTATGAGTCAAGATATGAACCTTAAAAGAATGTAACCAAAGAGTTGATAGTTGATGTGATGAATTGAGTCGACAAATGTCCAATGAGACTAGATGAATGAGTTAACCATAGAGTTGATGTCTTATGAACATATTGAGTCTTGGGAGGAGTATTGAGCCCCGAATTGAGTAACAGTAAGTTTAACTCAGACTAAATAACTATATAGCAAGTATAGGAGAGGATTAAACCGTAAAATCAGATGTTTTCTATTGTCCCAAAAAGAGGACTTGATGTTACTGATTTTGGATCCGCTGATGGGATGCCCCTTATTGTGGCAAGGTATTAGATGAATATGACAACGACATCACTTTTTTGCATCATTATCTGCTCATAGATGATGGTTGTCGATTAGAAAAACTCGTGAAATAGGCCTTGGTAGTACTCTAAGGGGATTGGACATAGATAATAGATGAGTGGTCATTGTCTAAATTACATTCTTACTTTAGACTCTTGACTAACTGATTAAGTTTTACTTCTTGAGTTGAGCTATTTGAGTTGATGTTATTCTTTCTTTACATGTTTCATTCTGTCGCTTTATATACTTATACATTTCACGTATTGATGTCCATTTTGGCCTGCATCTTTTCATGATGCAGAGATAGGTACTAGCGGTAATCAACAGGCGCCCAGTTGAGGACTTATTTTCTTTCAGTTGATTGGTTGCCCTCCCCTACATTCGGAGGACATCCATGTTTTTGTTCTAGCTTTGAGTTTAGACTTATTTTAACCTATTTAGAGATAGTCATGGATCTGTCTTTGACACCATTTGATCAGATATACTAGAGGCTTCATAGACTAGATTGTTGAGTTATGACTGGATTATATTTTTGACTAGTTTCTTTCATACTAGTCTTACTCAGTTGATGGATAGATTGCTTGACCTTTATATATCATTTGTCATTTCTTTTCTTAAGTATTCTTATTCATTGATTTCTTCCGCTGTTAGTTATGATTGAATGAATGTGATGAGGCCAAGAGGTTCTCCTGGGGACTAGCAATAGTGTCTGCCTGTTGACCACGCCAAGGGTATCCTCCCGGGTGGTGACATAATCTATAGAATATCTACCAAAAAATTCTAGTAACTTTATCTTCTACTATACAATATTTTGATGTTTCTACAAGATGTTTATCCTACATATTACACTACTATTCCAAAAACTAAACTATGATATTTGAAATAATTATCTTTAATTTTTCATATAGCTTGTATGGAGTCCATATAGTGTTCTATGTATCTGTTACGATGAAGTGTCATAGCGATAGAGATTATATCATTAAGTGAGACTTAGTTCTATTAAAAAAAAATTTAAATATCATTAGGAAGAATCGATTGCAATTTGTGATTGATATCTTTGAAAGTTGAGGACCAAAGAGATTAAGTTGGTGAAGGTCCAATGGAAACATTGTCTATTTGAGAAAGCAACTTGGGAGACCGAGAAGGATATACGAGACAAGTATCCTCAGTTGTTTGCCAATTCAGGTACTACACGACTTTTACCTTTGCCTAGTTTTTCCTGCTCGATCACTCAAGGATGAGTAATAGATAAATTAGTATCTATTAACAATTCGATCTCGTCATTATGGATAGGTAAATGGGTAAGAAAATTAGGCTAGCTAGAAATTTTTTGAGTAATAACTTGAAAATTTTGAGCCAAGGCCAAAGTAAGACAATATCTGAGTCATACAAATTCTGGGATGATTCGATAATGGACCATGGTTTAGTTAGGTGTTTAATCATTTTAGTTGATAACTAAGATAATTAGAAACCTTTACAGCTTTAGGAATTAAATTCAAGCAAGTAGAATTTATGAAATTAATCTTGGCATAAAGGATAGATTATTAAAAATCATGATTTGAGGGTGTGTTATGAAATATGAACTTAGGATGCCAATTACGAGTTTTTATCTCAGTGCAACCAGCCACGACGGGCTGGATCTCACTAGGAAGGTACTACCATCACGAGATAAGTGGCCAATATGGTTGGACTATAGCGAATTTTAAGTTAGAAAAGTTTCAAATTCATTTTTATTTTTCTTACTTCGCACTTGAGAGACTAGAAGTGACCTAGGGTTTATGTTCTTCGATTTTCCACCTATTTTATTGATAAAGGTAAGTTAAGCATTCTAACTTGTAATTTGATTCATAGGTCTTAGAATCTAGGAGAATCCTCCTAGGGAAGGATTGTGACTTGCAGTGAATGGTGAAAAAAAGTCATAGTTGGGAGAGATGATTATGAAAGTGGCCAGAGGTTAAGATTTTATTTTAATCCAAATAATGTAGGTCATTCTTTGTTGATTATTTGTAATTCTTGATTGTTTATAGACCTAGAACGAGCTGAGAGTTTGGACAAGGAAAAATCTCCAAGTATTTTGAATTTTCATGGTTTGTTTGAGGTAGGTGATGATTTGATATTCTCATTTGTGTGATATATGCATGTTAACTACTTCATAGTACTTCTTGCATGTATGTGAATAGAAAATAATGACATAAGATGAATAAATGATTTCTCATTAACACATTGCATGCAATGAACCTATCATCAAATTTGTGTAAGTTGTGGATTCCTCATGGTGCATGAAATTATTATTAAGAATGTGATTATTATTATTGGATAGAGTGTCACGCTCTAATACATTATTGGATTAGGTGTCATGCTTCGATACAATTTGAATCGGGTATCATATTCCAACACATTATTGAATTAGAGGTCATGTTTTGATACATTTTAAATTGGGTGTTAGGTTTCTATACATTATTGAATCAGGTGTCATATTTCGATACACTATTGGATTGAATGTCATGTTTTGACATAGCTTGTTTGGGTATAGTTGCTATGAGAGTGCAATTGTTGAATTTGTTGTGGTAAAAATGATAATTATGAAAAGTGGTACGTTAAGTAGTGTAATTTGCTATTCTTTTGTACGTGTTGGTTTACTAAGTTTTAGTGACCTGTTATATAATTTGCTTGTTGGAATAGTCACATGATCTTACCAGTATAATATTGTTATGTGTATTGATATTGCGCTTGCTCTTTATTTGTTGAGTACAGGGCATTTTCAGATGCTATTGACCGGCCTTAGTTAGGAGACCAATGATCATTCGAATTCAAAAGTAAGCCAACTTGTTTAGGCCTTCCGTAGATTCATTTATCTTCTTTGTTCATTTATTCTGGAACTTAGACACTTATTTATTTTTCTATGATCTTTTGGGGTTGCATCTCCTTATGTTGGATTCTTAGATAGAGGGTTTAGTACAATAACTTTCAAGTTCTAGGGAGATTGTTCCGCATTGCCTAGTTTTATTTCTTTTTGAGTTTATAGAAACTCAACTTGTCTTGTGTTTAAATCTGCTTCCATAATCTTTAAGTGCTTGAATCATATCAGATCCCTTAGTTGGATTTAGTTTTGGTTCTCCCACTATAGAGTAAGTGTTCTCATGGCCTATTTGGAGTTGTGACTCTCTAATACCAAATGTTGGAAAATGGAGAAGAAGAAGTACTCTAAGCTATTACTCAAATTCTTTCTTTGAAGATAGGTGGGGGAAATTATTCTACTTTTCCTTCAGTTTATTTGCTTACGTAATCAATTATTCTCTTTGAAGATAAGTAACGAGCTTATTCTTCTATCAACTTGACTTACATTTTAATTTATGATGACATAGTAAATATTGTCAAAATTCTTTTAATATGCACGTATTCATGTATCATAATTTAATTATAGGTATTTTCCTATTTTCTAGTACATGAACAAAAGCATATAAATTCTTCGCACTGATGTCTTAGTTAATATATGAACTAGATAAATTTTGCATCACAAAAGATTTCATCTTTTTTTTTAACAAAAGATTCATTTTTCATCAATACTTTGTTACTTTTCAGAATTACTGACGGAGTTAGTATTGTCGTTAAGGGTGTTCATACTTTTAGAACATCAACGGGTGATTTTGTATTAAGAGAGTTCAACAACTGATATATATCAAAATATTTATATTTAACCTATGTATTCGAAAAAGTTTTCCAATGAAGGGTGTCCATCTCACCGATCTTAGGTGAATGTAGCTCCGCCCTTGTTCAGAATAATTTCAAACAGTAGCGGAAATGCATATGCTTCAATTCTACTGCTTGCGAATTAATCATATGTGAAAGCAATTATGAGAAGAACAAACATATTTTCTCAACTATAATTCCACCAAATTATTTACTAAGATATGGCATCTGCAAAAGGTTAGCAGCACTCATGCAGACAGAACAATTCCAATGAAAGAAACTTTTTCTTTTGCCAACTTTTGACGCAAATTTCAATATTTCAAGAATATTATACTCTAATTTAGGAGAACAAGCTTCTGACAAAATAGTATGAGCAAGTCAGGAATATACTAAATACAAAGCTTCTTCATATTTATAGGCAATCAGGAAGGATCAACCATATATGATCACCATTCTCTTGATTCAAAATTCACTATGTTTAAATTCTGAATCTATCACGGTCAGACATATATATAGCGACCCTATGGTGTGTCTAAGCATCCTATTTGGGTGCAGGCACTCTTCTACCAAATCACTTTTATTCTCAGGTCTGATAATTATAGGATCCCTTATCGGTTTAAAGATCCTATGTTACTCGATTTATCAGCTGCGAAAGAGAAGACAATCTTACAGCAATCAGAGGGATTCTGCTGCAGGAAGGGAATCACAATTGCAGCCTCAACAAAGCCAGCAGCAGACCTACAGGAGTTGAACAGACAATTCGAAACTCAACTAATCAACTTGGCTTAAGCAGACAATTTGCTTGCCTTAAATCTATCTTATTTTGCCACTCATTGTACTAATGTTTACTTTCTACAATCAAGAATGTCAGAAGGCTGACAAAATATGTTGAAGTCGCAGGGCTTACATTGTCACTAATGTCCGTGTTGTCTTAACACTGTTCAAATGGGCCCTTTACTCTGATGCTACGTTGAATTGACTTTGAAAGCTTTATCAATAAAAGTTTACCCAGTGAAATTACATAATTGGGGTGGGGAGGATAGAGTGTACACAAGCGTTATCACTATCTCATGGAGGTAAAGATACTATTTTCGAAAATTGTTGGCTCAACTGTAGCAATTGTTCGTAAGAAAAACATGAACTCCCCCAAAAGATTACTAATAGTTATGGACTTAGTACAATGTGTTATGCTACAACTCAATCCCTCTGGTATAGAGAAAAAAAATAGATTGAAAAAAGGATAAAGGAAAAAGTATATAAATTACAGAGTCAAGCGATAGTAGATTTAGATATTACAATACAAATTAAAAGGAAGATTAACTATAATTTATTTACTTGCTAGTTGCTATGTTACTGGATCTGAATTTGTGAGGACAGGGTGTAAAGAATCCATTAAACAGGGCAAATCTGTACCTATATAATGTCACAAACAATTGGACAGTCAGGATTACTTAAAATCTTGAATTCGTCACTGTTTAGAAACAACATATCTTGCAAGAAAATAAGAAGGTGACCTGATCTAAGCTATCTCAAAATATTCGCAAGCATTCTGTGAAGAACATTTTCCAGTATCGCTAATGGTGGTGTGTCTCACACGCCACATCTTGAGGACTCCGTCAAGACTTCCTGTGCAAATGGTGCAACCATCTTCAATCTCCTCGTTCACTAGTCTAGGGAACGCGGCAACACACCTAATAGGTCCTCTATGGCCTTGCAAAATGGCCACACACACATGTTGACAATCTTGTTGCTCCCTTAACCACACCCTACATGTTGAATCAGCTGATCCACTGGCCAAATAATTAGCCATACTGGCCAAGCACATAACAGCATGTGTATGTCCAAGAAGTGCACCCCCATATTGTAATTGCCCTGAGAACCAACCTTTTAACCAATAATGAATGTAACCATCACTACACCCTCCATATAGCACCCCACCATCAGTTGTTAAGGCTAATGCCTTAACTGGTGAGCATTTTGCTGGTAGTGTCACTGTTAGGGAATGTGGCCTATCTCCACTACAGAAATTACGACGCCATACTCGGACCGTGGCATCATCAGAGGCAGTATAGAGAACACCATCATCACCAACAACAATGGCGTTTATCGGATCATTATGTGCTTGGATTGTTTCTATGCATTTGAGATCCGAAATTCGCCATACCTTCACTGTTTTATCAAGGGAAGCTGAATAGAGGATGTCATCTGATATGTTAATTGCTAGTGATGTTATTGGTCCCATATGCTTCACCTGTCATAGTTCATTAAAATGCATTAATTTTTCTAGCTACCGCCTATCAGTAAAGTGAAAATAGTGAACTATTTTGGTTAGACCAGCAACTCAAGGCTTCAAGTATGCATTAAATTAGATGCCTGCAATGCTCTAATCAGAGAGCTGTAGCTGCATATGTAATAATAAATATGCTTCCAGAATTGTCCAAATCAATATCTGATTTGCTGCAACTGATGCGATGCCAGAAAATGTACAATAGTGACTTCAACAACTTCTTTTTCCAGAACTAAATAGACTACCTAACGCCATAAAATTTTGCACCTTCTGAGAGTGTTTCTATTTGTCCTGAGCACATAAGCTTTACTATTGGAAAAAATAGTTCAAGACTTCATACATCGTAAATTTAATTGGGTATTTGATTTTAGACACTTGAACTAAGTCTTGTTCTAATAGAACATATTAATTTCTAGTAAAGTATTTCAATTAGGTACTTTCGATTCAAATCGAGAAAAGATTGTGTTTATTTCATCTATTTAACTAGATAAAATGTGTCGTCTCCTATAATTATACAGATCAACTTCAAATAGAAAAAATCTGAAGTTTTATGGCTTATTAAGACAATGCATATAATAAAAGCAAATGACATATTTTATGTAGTTAACTCTAGGCCTATTTGGAAAGCCACCAATTGAATATGATATAATTACAATGGTTGACCTGTTTGAGTAGCCATGTAATTACTTGTTCAACAGGTAATTAGGTGTAATTGATAGGGAGTAATTATACTCTCCAATTCACAAGGAGAAAGTGTAAATTGCTCGCAATTATATAGTGTAATTACAAGCTAGTTATTTTTTAATTTATTTATTTTTATTTGTATTTCTAATTTTATTTTATTTTACTTTTTTTATTATTTTTAATTCTTTTTATTTTTATCATTCTAATTTTTAGAATATATTTTATTTTATAATATATTTTTTTTTTCATTTCCTTGTTATTCTTAACCTTTAGTTCATGTAATTTTTTTTTACAATTTTTCATATTATCTTATTTGTTTACATTTGTTTATTTATTATATGTTTATATTTTTCATTAGCATGATTATGTTAGCATTCCAATTTTAAAATTAAAATTGAATTCATTGTTGAATAAAACTATAAATGTTCTTTTTTTTTCTTTTAAATTATATTTATGTACATTATGTTGAAATTTGACTTAGGAGTATTATGTTAAAGTTTTTATTTTGAATTTAGAACTTATGTTATACTTTTAGTTTTGTTTGTTTTAGAAGTATTGACTTGATATTTTACATTATACGCTATTTACTTTTTAGTCAAATTTGATAGTCAATCGGAGATGTGTTAGTTTTACCATATTTACATACTGGCATATGTTATTCCTTGGTAGTCGCACATGTTGTTCCCTCCCCTTCTCCTTCATTTCCTTTTGTCATATCTAGTTCTTTCTGCTTATGAGTTTTGTGATGAGGGTTTTAGGAAACAACCGCTCTACTTCTATGAGGTAGCGGAAAGGTGCAATATAATCTACCCTCCCCAGACCCCACTTGTGGGATTTCACTCGGTATGTTGTTGTTGTTTTCTTTTTGTCAAATGTTTCAATAATTTTATCATGACAATATATTTATAATATTAATATTTTTGTCAAATATGCATTTCATGATATTAGTATAAATCTTGTACTTTTAGTTTTTATGATTAATTTAATTAAAATATACTCATACTAATTTGAAAAATATAAATTTATTCTTTATAATATTAATTAAAAGCATATGCTTACTAATTGATATGTTTTCAAAAGACAATATATATAATATTAAATTTAATATTATTTATAAATATCCTTGTTTGTCTACTATAAATTTTTAATTTTAGATAATTAACTTTTATTTTTTATATTTAATATAATTTTGTAATTACACTTGTGCAACTAAATAGTACATTTGTAATTATACTGTAATGACATTGTAGCAAATAAACAAATTATAACAATTATTAGGTTGATAATTACTATCCTAGTAATTATACTAATTTCAATCACTTTGTGATTTTTCAAATAAACCCTTAATTATCTAGCAGACGAATGAGCACACACACATATTTGATTGTCCTTTAACTTGATTTCAATTGGCACTTATGAGATATAATTTTGAGCGAGCACAATACACACATAAACTTGTACAAAGCTAAGCAAGTAAACGCACATGTCCTACATGGCCACATGGTATGCACTCAACAGATTTGTATTATGTCATATCGAATACATATTATATTATGTAATATGCGAATATCTACTTATTCAATTTTATATAATTTTAATAATTCAATGGTGCAAACTCAAAACTAGAAAACATAAATGTTGACTAAGATCAGATTAAAAGACATTTATCTATTGTACCAAATAAAATCATATTCCTCACTTTTAAAAAAAATGACCTATTTTCTTTTTTAGTCTATTTAAAAAAAAAGATCTATTTTTCTTTTTTTGATAATATTTTAATTTTAACTTTCCACATAACATATTTAATATTATAATAATTTAGTATATTTGACATAATTTTAATAAATTACTATTTTAAATTTAATGCTAAATCAAACTTAATCATTCTTTTTAAAATAATACGCCTAACAATTTGCGCTACAGCAGAGGATCACAGTGAGAGCAGTATGCCCATCTTACGGTACCGGAACTCCTAGTTCCTACCATTAATGTACGCATTAAATTTTAACTACTTCAAATTGAAAATCATCTTACTTACAAAAGATGAATAAAATATATAGTAGTGTTCTACTTTCATTCATATATTAAGATTTTTATACAATTTCTTAAAAATTATTTAATATAGCAAGTCATACACTTTTATGACAGTTAAATATCTCACTTAATAAACAACTAACTTATTATTAGAACAATAAGAAAGAATTGATATTTTAGAACAAATTAAGTGTGTAAAAATGATGAATAATTGAGGCATGAAAATTACCATCTTATCTCTACCGGAGATATAGCTCCGAACATAACTCCCAACCTTCGGAATAGTTGCAACTCTGACATGCTTGATTACACCTTCCCACGTCCTACGCCACACTCGAATCTTACAATCAGCATATGCTGCATAAATCATATCATTCGACACTTGTAACGCAACCACCATGGAGGATGCCCTCGTCTTAAGATGATCACATTCAGTAAACTCCGGTAACTTCCACACACGTATTACATTCGCTTGAGACCCCGTGTACACAAGACCGTTGGATACAGCTACGGACAAGATCTGACCGTCCTTTTTCAGCACGGAGGTAATGCACCTATAAGTTGTTTGATGAAATTCCGTGTTATCATCGTCTACTAACTTTGGCGGATTGTGGTTAAGGGTGAACGAAACGCGAGGGGTTGAAGGCTGGGAATTGTACTGAATGGGACATGTATTGGAAGGGAGATCTGAAGTGCTTAAGCGAGGCGGGCTACAGGAAACATCTTGGGAGAAGTTCGAAGGTTCTTTAGTTGAGATGCTTCGCAAGAAGCTGGCGTTGTGATGATTATTTGATCTTATGGCAAAAGATGGAGCAGCAGAAACAGGAGAAGAATTGGGGGGTTCAAATTCTATTGCTGAAGTCATTGGTCTCTCTAGCTAGCTACTTCTAAGGAGGAAGAAATATGCTACTAATGAAGAGTAAAAGATGATGTAATGTACTGTTTTTAATGAGTTTAATGCTCTCAACTATCTCCTACCCCACAGATACAATGTTGGATAAATGTTTTGAAGCTGGTTTCGGTTGGCTCATTTCATGTGCTTTTAAATCAGAATATTTTCAACCACATTTGAAATGAAATAAAAGTGTTTATAAATATTTGTTTGTTAAGTTCAAACAACAAAACTATCATAATTTATGATTTTGGCTTATAATTTATTAGTAAAAACCAATTCAAACAAGCTTAAGTTATGTACATAAGATATTTTTTAAAATACAACAGATAAATCTTTTTAACATTTTTTACACATCATAAATAGATCTCCTATATGAATGAAATCAGTGCCAAATTTGGCAAAGAAGAAGTTTGTACATATCACATGTATGTTATTATTTCCAAGGCTTTTAGCTTATACGTCATAAGTAAAAACAAATGTAATCAGGCTGTAGCACCCTGCAAAATTATCGAAATACCCCTAGAATGGAATCGTGTGAATAACACGTCTTCCCAAGTTTGGATGGGAAATTCGAGACCGGATTTGCGACTAGCACGAAAAATTAAGTGGAAAATGGCCTCAACCCGATTTTAGAGCAACCGAGTCGGAAAATAATTTTTACTAATTAATTCTGGGACTGTGAGAGTGCGCGTCCGGGGCGACACACCTGGGGCGCGGACTCATACTTAAGTTTTTTTTTTTTAATTTTTCGACGGGAAATTAGAATTTATGAAACTTGGGGAAAAACACGTCTGCACCACTGGCGCAACGTGAACATGTTGTTACGAAGTGAATTTTTTTTAAATTACAGGAAGGACCTTTTGGTCATTCCCCACCTATCCTAAGTCCCAAAACATGTTTAAGGGTCGTTTATATCAGATTAAGGGTTTCAAAACCATTTTTCTTCGTTTCTATGTGAAAGTTCTTGAGAGAGAAGACAAGAAAAAGCTTGGGGATTTCAATATTGTGGGTCAATTCCTTGAAGACCATCAAGTGTGTTCTTCATCTAGGTATGTAAGGCTACACAAAGTATGAGATTGTTCTCTCATGTGCCCCTTTGATTGTAGAAAGTTGATAGTAGGAGGTGATAAGTACTGTTTAAAAAATTCTCGAATGTTTTACTGAAAACTATTTTAATTTACATGTATTTTCTTGAAGTGGTGACCATCATAACTTGGATTATTTGTGTAAGTGATTTATTTGAACTATTGTATAAACCCTACATATTTAAATTGTCAAAGATTTCATGAAAAAAGATAGGGATTGAGTCTAGAGTCTTGATCACATGGGTGTACTTGCTTGTTGTGGTCTGGATCTTGAGTTGAATGAGTTGATTGTTGATGTTGATGAGATTGATATCCTTAGAGTCTGAGAGAGGTTGAAATTAAGCTTCAAGAAATGTTCCTAATTTATTGAGCTGATGATTAATGAGATAAGTTGATGTTCTTGGTCCAAAGGACACTAAATGATAAGAAATATTGATGTTTGATGTTTATGAGTGTATTGAGTCTTGGGAGGAGTATTGAGCACCTAAAATGAGCAAGCATGAGGCCCACTCACACTCATTAACTATGTGGCCAGCGTAGGAGAGGATTGGACAGTGCAAATGGATTTTTTCCTTAGTCCCAAAAGAGGACTTGCTGTTATTATATATCCACAGATGCACGCTCTTTTACACCAACATGGTATTGGATAGATTTTCCAATAACATCATTTTATTTTATCATCACCGGCTCATAAGTGATGATTATAGGTCCGAGAAACTCCATATAGGTTTCATCTTGATAGTATTGATGGTGCTGTGATTGTATTAGTCTTAATTGATTTTGATGTGATATTGTCCTACTCTTTATCCTGAATTTAGATGAGAACCAGATGAGTTAATGTTAATTCATATCATATTTGTCTATATTATTTACTTTAGCCCGTTTATATACCGTACATTTCACGTACTGATGCCATTTGGCGTTGTATCATTTTATGATGCAGATTCAGTAGATAGAGGGCTTCAACAGGTGATTCGTTGAGGTTCAAAGACTTTTAGCTCCAAATACTTGGTGAGTCCTCCCTTACATTCGGAGGATGTCTTTATTTCATTTTCCTATTGTTTGAGTTATTCTGAATTTGTGGTAGCCATGGCCTGTCATGGTACCATCCTTGACTTATAAATATAGAGGCTTAATAGATATAGTGAGATAGTGGGTTGATATTGGGGTTTATTTCCCCCTTTCCTTTTTCACTGAGTATTTTTAATGCTATTTTATGTGATGGACGTTAATGATTAGTTTTGTAGCCTATAGCCTTTTTTCTTGATGTAGATGTGATGAGATAGAATAGCCCGTTATTATTTGATTTCTAATTCTAATGTTTTCCGCTGATGTATGATTGAATAAAGGTAATGAGGCTAGGTGGTTCATTGGGGGGCTAGCAATAGGCTCTGAGTGCCAGTTATGCTCAGGGTACCCTCCCGGAGCATGACTAACTTGGTATTAGAGCCCAGAGTTCAAGTGCCCTAGGATGTCTATGAAGCAATGTCTAGTAGAATCTTGTTTATGGGTGTGTTGTGCACCACACTTCATAAGCAAGAGGCTATAGGACATAGGAAGTGTTACCCTTCTTATATGATCTGAGTTCATTTGACAGAGTTTAACTCCATGAAAATCTTGTTCTAATTTGTGCACTACATCTTTGCATAAGTGCCTCCAAAATGAACTTTTTCTCAGAGAGATACCTCAGCCCCAACCACTGAGAACTCCCAACTAGAGGTCACTGCTCAGATGGAGACAAGGAGAAGGGGTCGACTTAACAGGGTTGTTGAGGTCCCATGGGTGCCCCCTGCACAGCCACAGCTAGCCACCACTTCAAAGGCAAAATTTAGGGGAGCCATTACGATGCTTAACCAGATAGTGGCCTCCCAAGGTAACAATGAGGTCCTCAGGCTCCTGATTGCAGCTCAAAGGAGTCTACAACTGCAACCAGGCTCAGAGATTTCTTATAGATGAACCCACCGATCTACACGGGGTCAAAGGTTGAGAAGACATGTAAAATTTCATTGACAACATGTGGAAAGGTCTTGAGGGCGGTGCATGTTAATGAGATTGAAGGAGTTGAGCTTGCCTCCTACCAGATGAAAGACATTGCCAATATTTGGTACAATCAATGAGAGGACAACAGAGGTGAAGATGCTGAACTTGCGGAGTGGGAGGAGTTCGAGGCTGCTTTCCTTGACCAATTCTTTCCCCAAGAGTTCAGGGAGGTGAAGGTTAAAGAGTTCATGAACTTAAAACAAGAGGGGACGACCATTAAGAAGTACAATATCAAGTTTATTAAGTTGTCTAGATATGCTCCAGATATGGTCCAAGACATGAGGGCAAGGATGAGGAAGTTTGCATTTAGTTTGGGTGAAGAAGAAATGTAAGGAACGTTGTTAATTCTAGGTATGGATATTTCCAGAATGATGGTGTATGCCAACAAACTGAGGAAGATAAAAAGAGAGATAAAGAAGAGTAGATGAGCAAGAAAGCATAATTAGTAGGGCATGAGCCTAGCCAACAGAGACAAAATAAGGGTGATAAATCCTATTTTCAGAAAAGGACTTCTCACTATGCACCCTCTGTAGCGAGTGCACCTATCCAACAAAATCGGTACGATTAGAAGTCCTATGGCCACCAGAATTTGCAGGTCTAGGATTCTTAATCTCAAGCTAGCATTACCCAAGGTACAAAGGGAAAGCCACCCTTTGGAAATTGTGGGAACCTTCATCTGAGTAGGTGCCTTGTGTGAACGGATGCTTGCTACCTATGTAGGCAACTGGTCACTTCTAGTATAAGTACCCAAAGCAGAGATGAGGTGAAGAGAGCAATATAGCGCAGTACTTCGTAGAACCCCTAGCTTGTAGTCATAAGAGGGCTACTACTACGAGCATAGGAGGTGGGACAAACCGTTTTCATTCCATAGGTAATCGTTAGGATCAGAAGGCAACACCAGATGTCATTACAGACATGCTTTGAGTCTTTACTTTTGATTGTTATGCATTGCTTGACATAGGTTCCACTCTATATTTTATAACTCCCTGCATGGCTAGTAAATTTGGGATTCTTCTAGAGTGTTTGGTTGAATCCTTTTCTGTTTCTACTCCTACTAGCGAGTCAATATTAGCTGGAAGAGTTTACAGGAATTATATAGTATCTATCTATAATGGAGGTACCTTGACTGACTTGGTAGAATTTGAGATTGTTCACTTTGATGTGATCCTTAGCATGGACTAGCTTCATGCCTGTTATGCCTCCATTGATTGTAGGACTTAGATCGTTAAGTTTCAATTCTTGAATGAGCCTGTCTTAGAGTGGAAAGGGAGTTCTATTTCACCTAAGGGTAAGTTTATCTCCATGTTAGAGCTAACCTCTAAAGGGTTTATCTACCACCCAGTGCGAGTTAAGTCTGATGATGTTTAGTCCCCCACTCTATAGTTAGTCCTAATTATAAATGAGTTTCTTGAAGTGTTTCTTGATGACCTACCTGGAGTCCTTCCTGACAGGAAGACTGACTTTGGGATTGAAGTTCTTCCCGATACCCAACCTATCTCGATTCTATCTTGTAAGATGATCTCGCTAAATTTAAGGAATTGAAAGGGCAATTCAAGGATTTTCTGGAGAAAGGTTACATAAGACCTAGTGTTTCTCGTTGAGGTGCTCCTATCCCATTCGTGCGTAAGAAAGATAGTTCTCTTAAAATGTGTGTAGACTACTGGCAACTGAATAAGGCCACAATAAAGAATAAATATCCTCTCCCCAGGATAGATGGCCTGTTTGACAAACTTCAGGGTGCCTCTTGTTTCTCCAAGATAGACCTCAGATCGGGTTACAATCAGTTGAAAGTGAGGGAATGTGACCTTTCCAATTAGTCTTTAGGACAAGATATGACCATTTTGAGTTCTTGGTCATGTCCTTTACGTTAACTAATACACCTATAGCTTTCATGGAATTGATGAATAGAGTATTCAGACCGTACCTTGACATGTTCATGATTGTATTTATTGATGATATCCTGGTATATTCTAAGAATGAGGAGGAGCATGCTAATCATCTTAGAGTGATTTTATGAACTCTCAAAGACCATGAATTGTATACAATGTTTTCGAAGTGTGAGTGCTGGCTCAAGTCCACGGCCTTCCTAGGTCATGTTGTCTTAGGCAATGTTATTCAAGTGGATGCCCAGAAAATTGAAGCGATTAAGAACTGGCCTAGACCGACCTCTCCCACTAAGATAGAGTTTCTTGGGGTTGGCAGGCTATTACCGTAGATTTGTTGATGGGTTTTCTGCTTTATCTGCACTATTGACCAAGCTAACTCAGAAAAAGGTCAAGTTTCAGTGGTCCGACAAATATGAGAAGAGCTTCCAAGATTTGAAGACTAGACTGACTATAATACTAGTATTGACTCTACCCGACGAGATAGAAGACTTTGTGATATATTGTGATGCATCTAGAGTTGGACTAGGCTGTGTGTTGATGCAGAGAGGGAAGGTGATAGCCTTTGCTTCCAGACAACTTAATATTCATGAGAAGAACTATCCCACTCATGATCTCGAGTTAGCAGTAGTGGTGTTCGCACTTAAGATTTGGCGCCACTACTTATATGGAGTGCATGTAGACATATTCACTGACCACAAGAGCTTGCAATATGTCTTCAGTCAGAAAGAGCTCAACCTGCGGAAAAGGAGATGGTTGGAGTTACTTAAGGATTATGATATGAACATTCTCTACCACCTAAATAATGCTAATATCGTTGCTGATGCTCTTAGTAGGTTGTCTATGGGTAGTACTGCCTATGTGAAGGAAGGGAAGAAAGTGGTGGCGAAGGAAGTGCATAGGTTGGCTCGATTAGGGGTACAACTTCAGGAGAATAATGAAGGCGGGGTCAATGTACAAAATGGGTCTGTGTCATCCTTAGTGTCAGATGTAAAGGAAAAGCAAGACTAAGACCCTGTCTTTTTCCAATTGAAAGAAGTTGTTCATAAGCAAAAAGTGATGATTTTCTCCAAAGGGGGAGATGGGTGTTGAGATACTAGGGTAGACTATGTATGCCTGATGTTGATGGTGTTTGACAGAGAATCATTGCTGAAGCTCATAGCTCCAGATATTCTATCCATCCTGGCTCCACCAAGATGTATCACGACTTAAGAGAAGTCTATTAGTGGAATGGAATAAAGAGGGACATTGCTGAATTTGTCTCTAAGTATCCCAATTGTCAACAGGTCAAGGTTGAACGTCAAAGGCCTTGTGGATTAGCTCAGAACTTTGAAATTCCAGAGTGGAAATGAGAGAAAATCTATATGGATTTCATTATTTGTTTACCACTGTCCCGAAAGCGACATGATTCGATATGATTGATAGTGGATAGGATGACTAAATTAGCTCACTTCTTGGCAGTCAAGACCACTAACACTACAGAGGAGTATGCTAAGTTATACATTTGTACTATTTTGAGGTTGCATGGGGTTCCCTTGTCTATCATCTTGGATAGAGAAGCTTAATTCACCTCCCAATTTTGGATATATTTCAGAAAGGATTAGGTACCAAGGTAAATTTGAGTACGACCTTTCATCAACAAACAGATGGACAGGCAGAGCGCACCATTCAAACATTAGAAGATATGTTGAGAGATTGTGTCATTAACTTCAAAGGATATTGGGATGATCATCTGCTATTGATCTAATTTGCATACAAATATAGTTATCACACCAGTATCTAGATGGCCCCTTATGAAGCTTTGTATGAGAGAAGATGTAGATCACCGATTGGGTGGTTTGAGGTTGGTGAACCTGAATTGATTGGACCAGATCTAGTCCACCAATCTATAGAGAAGGTGAAAGTCATTAGAGAAAGGTTAAAGACCACACAAAGTAGCCAAAAGTCCTATACTGATGTGAGAAGAAGGGACTTAGAATTCGTAGTAGATGATTAGGTATACTTTAAAGTATCACCTACGGAGGGCGTTATGAGCTTCAGGAAGAAAAGAAACTTAAGCCCATGCTACTTTGGACCTTATCAAATTATGAGAAGGATTGGGAAGATCGCCTATGAGTTAGAATTGCCTTCTGACATAGATGAGATTCACTCGGTATTCCATATGTTGATGCTGAAGAAGTGTTTAGGAGATCCTGCATTAGCGATACCTATTGAGAGTACTGGAATAAAAGATAACCTGTCATATGAGGAAATTCCAGTCCTAATCCTCAATCTTCAAGTTCGTAAGTTGAGGAATAAAGAGATAACCTCTGCCAAAGTTCTATGGAGGAATCAATTTGTTGAGGAAGCTACATGGGAAACTGAGTAAACAATGAAAATCAAATACCCACACCTATTCATGCCTTATGATGATGATGTCAAAGGTAATTTCCCTATCCTTAAGTTAATTGAAGTTTCACTCTTGAGTTAATGTATTTATTCTATTCTTAAGGCTAATGTAGAAGTATGGATGGTGATGGTTAGTTGAAAGTTTGAGATTTCTCGAGTGAGTATTGATAAGTCCTGAGTCTACTAGTGCCTTAGTCCTACTTTTACTCATCATTCGAGGATCAATGATCCCAAGGGGGAGATAATGTAACATCTCGCGAAATTACCAAACACTCCTAGAATGAAATCATATGCATAACGTATCTTCCCAAGCTCGGATCGGAAATTCAAGATCGAATTTGCGATCAACACATTAAATTGACTAAGCAATAACCTCAACTAAATTTTAGAGCAAATAATCATAAAATAATTTTTGCTAATTAATTTCGAGACTCACACTCAAGACATTTTTTAATTTTTGATGAGAAATTGGAAATCACAAAACTTCGCAAAAAACATTTGTCTGCACCCTGGCGCGACACATATATGTTGTTGCAAAGTAGAAAATTTGCTTTTATTACGAGAAGGGCCTTTTGGTCATTCCCCAACCTATCCTAAGTCCCAAAAATGTGTTTAAGGGTCGTTTATACAAGATTAAGGGTTTTAAAACCCATTTTTCTTAGTTTCTACATGAAATTTCTTGAGAGAGAAGACAAGAAAAAGCTTGGGGATTTCAAGATTGTGGGTCAATTCCTTGAAGACCATTAAGTGTGTTCTTCATCCAAGTATGTAAGGCTACCCTAAGCAAGGGATTGTTCTCCCAGTGCCCCTTTGGTTGTAGAAAGTTGTTATTTTGAGGTGATGGGCCCTGTTTGAAAAATTCAAAAATATTTTACTGAAAACTATTTTAATTTACATGTATTTTCTTGAAGTGATGATCATCTAACTTAAATTATTTGTGTAAGTGATTTATTTGAACTATTGTATAAATGCTACATGATTTAATTGTCAAAGATTGCATGAAGAAGATAGAAATTGAGTCTAGAGCCTTGATCACATGAGTGTACTTGCTTGTTGTGATTCGGGTCTTGAATCAGCTGATGGTTGATGTTGATGAGATTGATATCCTTAGAGTCTGAGAGAGGCTAAATTTAAGCTTCAGGGAATATTCCTAATCAATTGAGCTGATGATAAATGAGATGAGTTGATGTTCTTGGTCAAAGGAGACTAAAAGATAAGAAATCTTGATGTTTGATGTTTCCGAGCATATTGAGTCATGGGAAGAGTATTGAGCACCGAAAATGGGTAAGAGTGAGTCCTACTCGCAGTCATTAACTACGTGGCCAGCGTAGGAGAGGATTGGACTGTGAGAACGAATGTTTCCTTAGTCTCAAGAGAGGACTTGATGTTATTATGGATCCATAGATGCACGCCCTTTTACCCCAGTAAGGTATTGGGCAGATACTGCAAAGATTTCACTTTGTTGTATCATCACCGTCTCATAGGTGATGGTTGTTGGTCCGAGAAACTCCTAGATAGGTTTCATTTTGATAGTGTTCTGATGGTGATGTGATGGTATGAGTCTTAATGGATGTTGATGTGATGGTATGAGTCTTAATGGATGTTGATGTGATATTGTCCTACTCTTTATCTTGAGTTGAGATGAACACCTGATGAGTTGATGTTAATTCATGTCATATTTGTGTATACTGTTTACTTTTACCCTGTTTACACATCGTACATTTCACATATTGAAGCGATTTGGCGCTGCATCATTTCATGGTGCAGATTCAATAGACAGAGGACTTCAACAGACGATTCGTTAAGGTTCAAAGACTTTTAGCTCCAAAGACTTCGTGAGTCCTCCCATGAATTCGTAGGATGTCTTTATTTCATTTTCCTATTGTTTGAGTTGTTCTGAGTTTGTGATAGTCTTGACCTGTCATGGTACCATCCTAGACTTATAGAGATAGAGGCTTCATAGACATAGTGAGATGATGGGTTGATGTTGGGGTTCTTTCTCCCTTTCTCTTTTCACTGTGTGTCTTTAATTCTATTTTATATGATGGACATTAATGACTAGTTTTGTGGCCTATAACCTTTATTCCTAACGTAGATGTGATGAGATAGAATAGCCTGTTGTTATTTGATTTCTAATTCTAACGCCTTCTACTGATATATGATTAAATGAAGGTAATAAGACCAGGTGGTTCGCTCGAGAGCTAGAAATAGTCTCTGAGTGCCAGTTACACCCAAGGTACCCTCTCAGGGAATGACACCGGCTTTACGTATAAAAAATATTTTTTAGAGTATTATAAGTAAAATAATTTTTAACATTTCGTACACATGGTAAATAGATCTCCTACATACAAGGCTTTCTGTGTGAGATTATAACATTTAACATTTTTGCTTTTGAAATTTGTCCTAAAGTTGACTTTGGTCAATATTTTTGGAAATCATGTCTGAATGGAAATTCTAACAACGTATCTATCTCCAAAACGTCGAATTTGGTCGGGTAGTATAGTTTGTTTGCATACATGGGATTCTGATTCGAATTTGGTGGGGGTAGTATAGTTTGTTGCATGCACTGGATTCTGAATGAATCTCAAGCATTGCTTTGAAAAATTGAACTTAGCCAAAAAATGAAAAACTGAAATTTATTAGCTAGTGTAGGGGTGAATTATCCTCCACATTGGGCACCACATTCATGGAGGCTTGCCAAGTTCTCCTCTATTCATAGGTTGGGCTGCGTGTTGGTGAAGGCTTCTAGTGTTTCTCGTATGCGTTTGCAGGCTGGGATTAACATTTGAAGAAGTTTGAGTGTTTCTACTCGTAGAGATCATTTGAATCTGGTCTTTATTGAAAATACTAGACGCAATCTGCTTCATCCAAAATCTTTAAAAGGTGATATTTCTCTCAATTTAGCTTCAAATTCAGTAATCAGAGCTTGAAATTGATTGAAACTTTTGGGTGACATTGTGGTGTAGTAGAAAAGTCCTGCAGAGGCTTTGTTTGAGGTATTTTTACCATTTTATCTGCTGCCATTGTTGTGTTTCCAATGAAAATTTTGGTCTTTGTTGCACGTCATTTTTGGCCTGTTTTGAGCTCCAGATTATGTTTATTTTAGGACAATAGTATTAGAATCTATTCAATGACTTTTTATGGAGTTAGTTCAAAAATTTTTGGTGCAGGGTCCACATTCTTGATTTCGGCTCTGAATCGATCCTTCTCCATTTTTTGTAAATTTTGTATCAAAATGATTATAATGACATGATTCTATTTTGATAGCATGATAGAGTTCATAGGCCATTCAAAAGGAAAAAGCTTCTATAGAGTGACTTAGACCATGTGTGACCAACCATTAAGTAGACTACGATTTCTCTTCTTTTAAGATTGTGTTTAAATATGTGAATTTGTATGGATTAGTATGAATATGGGTGGAAAATCAGATGATTATGCCTTTCTTACTAGAATTCCTATTGTTAGGTCTTTTTTGAAATACAGTGGGTACTTGTACTGTTATTTTAATTTTCTGCGTCTTGCAGCCTGACTTGTACGTGTTTCTTATGTATAAATTGAGCTTTTTATCCTTAGTTTAGGCTTAGGATAGTCGAAGCCATATACTTGCGTTCTTTTAGACTCAATAGGCATTATTGTTTCTTTTCGACATCGTTCTGATATAGATTGGTATAGAAGACTTGGGCCTAATAAAGCTGGGCCTTAGCTAGTCAATAACATTTATTCTCTGATTTATTATCCATACATCCCAATTTCATGTCTTCATTTATTACACCGATAGCAGCGAGCTTCATTTTATGATTTTAGAGTGGGAAATTGAATTCGATTTGGATAGATGGAATATTTGACGTCCAGTTGTTATGACCCCCTCAATGATCACCTTGATATCCTTGGCGAGCATTTAAATTTACATTCTAACCTTGGTACTAGTAATTTCTTCGGAGTAAAGGTTGGATTGTAGTAATAATTCTCCCACTGAAGGATTCATGTGGGTGCAAATCATGATGGATCAGAATTATCATAAAACTTGGTATCAGAGCCTCAAGTTCATTGATCTTTTTGTACCAAAATGAGTATAGTAGAGTCTTATGGAATAACAAGGAGTTTGATGTACTTTTCCTTGAGACGATATAGGGCTTTATGAAATCTCTTTGTCTTTTTGTCTCATCATACTATAACTTGATTTTGATTGACGTTTGTCAATCCAAATTTGTTACTAACCTTTTTCATTCTTCTATCTACAGATTGTTAATACACAATATAATGGTGTTAGGTTAGTAGCTCCTACTAGTAAGCTAACAAAGGAACCAACCACGAGAGGACATGATCGAGGTAGGGACAGAGGAAAAGGAAAGGGTAAAGGCTGAAGAAGGATAACGTCTGCTAGGGGTAAAACCTAAGATAAGAATGTACTCATGGAAGAGGAAATTTCCATACCCTAAGTTGAGATAGAAGAGAATATGGATTGAGGTTAAGGAGAGTGTGGAAGGGGAGAAGGATGCAAGGGATGGAATTATAGGACTTTCCTTCCAAACCCAATAATTTCTTAGCAAGTTTTGACTTTTCTAAGTGGGTTAGTTAGCTTTGGAGTCATTCCCATGGGGACTTGTTCTCAGACTCCAACTACTCAGCCTACCATAGCTACAATCCCTAGGATGGATAGAGAACTAGGTATTGATGCCTTCTTTCATCCCCTTCTTGGCCCAATGATAACTGACACTGAGTAGAAGATGCTGAATAAGTTCTTGAAGTTGAAGCCCTCAGTGGTCCTAGGTTCAAAGAGTGAGAACACTTATGAGTTCATTTTTGATTATACTAGGGACTACACAAATTAAGCTTCACGTATAAGTATGGAATTGAGTTTGTGACCTACCAGCTTTAGGGAAAGGCTAAGTTGTGATTGAGAGCCTTTGTGGAACATAAATTGCTAGCCTTTCCACTACTCAGATGGGTTCAGTTGCATGCCTTGTTTTTGGAGAAATGAGTACCTTGAATTTTAAGGAATCATAAGAAGAATGAGTTCACGGTTCTTGATAGTGTATCATTATAGCCTCTTATAAGCTAAGTTCCATGCCTTGTACAGATATGTTATGAAACTAGGGACCATAGAGAAGTAGAGATCTGATTGTTTGTCAAAGTTTGAATCTTGAGTAACAAATTATGCCTGTGCACATGACCTTTGCAGGTAAAAGCTTTACAAAAGTGACCAAGTTCATGAAGAAAGTAGAAGGATTAAAAAGTTGGGTAGGCCAAGGGTTTGGCTAAGAAGCCCAAAATTGCAGGTGACTTCTATGACTCTTACTCTTGAGGTTCAAGTCATCCCTAATCACTTTTATAGGTGGATACATGGTGATTACACAATAGAATCCTACTCAAGATTGCCAGGGATCTTTTTTCGCATAAAGCAATCAACCTTCCTTCGACCGTAATTGTAATAATTATGGGGGTCTAAGACACATGAGGAGAGATGTCAATAATCAAGCCTAGGGCTTAGATGTGACACAACAAATGGGGAACCCAAAGGGACCCCAAACAAGCCTTTTAGCATAGCAATCATACATCTTTGGTCGAGGAAGCAAAATATCAAGAACAAGAGATATAAATAAGGGAATTGGGACTAAGTGAAGACTTAGATAACCATAAAACATTCGAGAGTCAAGCTCATAGCATAAGTATATCAAATGTTCCAACAACACCCCTAACATAGATTGGAGCGGGGGCCAAGAAACTTTTCGGGCTTACCCTCATAGTGTCAAGAGTTTAACATAAGGAAATAGAAAATGACAATAGTAGAATAGTAATGTCCTCAGACTTGAGGACTCACCAAGGCTTCTCTCTAAAGCACCGAACTATCCACGTGGAGAATGATCAAGAGGTACTTCAGTTCCTATATGGTAACATCATGTAGGCATAGAGTATGCGTTAGTATGTTGGAATGTACTAAGTATATAGGATCTAATACAACAAGACATAAGGCAGCATAGTCAAAATTGATACTCATAAACAATGAATAAGTATAATACAAATATGGCATGCATGATCAATCCTTTAAGGTAAAACATGCTTGTAAATCATATAACTTGGAAATATAGATTACATGTGTAGGAAGAGATCATAACCGACATAGACCAAGCAAACTATTACTTGGACTCCAAGGTATGTCACCCTCTTGGAAGGTGATTGAGGTACCTACCCCTCAACATGGTAGTGTGGGCATGTCACCCCCCAACAAGGTGGTCAAGATACCTATCCCTCAACCTAGTAGTGTGGGCATATCACCTCTCAACAAGGTGGTTGAGGTGCTTACGCCTCAACATGGAAGTATGTGCATGTCATCCCCCAACCAGGTGTTGTCAGCTTGCAACATATCGATACTTTTCATGAATTCAATATACACATACAATCCCTTAATCATCATAAAGCCACTTGACTTATAAATAATGTAGTAGTTTATCAATAACTTGAGAATGCTTGTCAAGTCATCTTATCAAACATTTGGTGGGTGTGCAATGTTACTTCAAAATTATGCAATTCAAGAGTGAAATAATATTAGGAAACTCAATGTAAATCAAACCACTAACACATAGTAAAACCCTCATGTAAGATACCTTGAAATCCATCATCAAATCTCATAATAGATCATAGTTTCATAGCCCAAAACATGCATGGTCTCAATAGACGAAGTCAATTCATAGTATGAGCTTGAAGTAGTTAAAGATACATAATCAACCAACATTTCATAAAACCCCAACATAATTTAGAGAAAAAATCCATAATAAGAGATATCCAACAGATGAAACTCACATACCTAAATTTAGGGATTCTTTGACATAGTCTTGACAGAGACTTGAATCTTGAATGGAGTTCTTGAGATCCAGAATTAACCTTGAGACACTTGAATTTGGATGGGAATTTTGGTAAAATGGTTGAGAGGTTTTAGAGAGGGTTTTTAAGTGATATAGAGTTGAAAAATGACTATGTAAAGGTGTTTTTATGCATAAATTTTCATCGGTCCAAGACCCCAAAGTCTTAGGCCGAAACAAGAAAATTAATGAAGTGATAATACTGCTCCACGAAGGGTCCGCGTCGAGGAGCTATTGCGGACCCATGCTGTTTCCAAAATTTTTGCATAAATTATTTTTAACTACAGTCTTCTAAAATTTGGATTACACCCATTTTTCACTCAATTTGCTCCCTGGTCAATCATATGAAGTTAGATTTTTGATATCACGCACGAATTTTGAGATATATGAAATTATGATTATGGGTGTTTTTAAAGCATATTTTTAGGGTGTTTCAATATCTCCATTGGGAACATTTATCCTCGAATGTCAAAGAAATGTACATAAGAGAAGTAAATCATGGAGATTTCAGCCTGACATGAACGCAACAAACACATTTGAACACTATTTTTAAAATCTCAACATGAAAGTTAAAGATAACCATAAACTTGTCAACACAAATATAAATGCATGCAAAATGACATAATGGCTGAAACTTAAGACTTGAAATCATATATGGGACTTAAATTAGTATCTTTGGCTTGAGTAGAGTGGAAGAGGTATGGATATCATTTTCTCATGTACGCCTCAGATTCCTATGTGGCACTCTCAACTTGTTGGTTCCTCCAAAGGACCTTGACGGAAGCTACATCTTTGTTTCTCGACCTCTTCACTTGTCTATCAACAATTTCCACCGAAAACCTCCTCATAAGTCAAATTATTTTCTATCACACCTATAACATCTAAGGGTACAATAGCACTCGTGCCATCCATACACTTTCTGAACATAGACACATGGAAGATCGGATGAACCATATTCATTTCCATAGGCAACTCCAATTCATAAGCAACCTTACAAGCTCTTCTCACAATTCTTTAAGGCCCTATAATCTTGAGCTTAATTTCACATTGTTTCCAAATCGAACTACACCCTTCATAGGTAAGACTTTCAAGTAAACCCAATCAACAACCCTAAACTCAAGATCTTTTCTTCTCACATTGGAATAGTACTTTTTTCTACTTTAGGTTGTTTTCAATGTCTCCCTTACCGACCTCACCTTATCCATGGCTTTCATGACAAAATCTGAGCCTAATAAAGCCATCTCCCCCACTTCAAACCACCCAACTGGGGATCTATAACACATACCATAAAGAGCTTCAAAAGGAGCCATACAATGCTTGAATAATAACTATTGTTGTAAGGAAACTCAGTAAGTGGAAGGTGTTCATCCCAACTATCCTTAAACTCCAAAACACAAGCACTAAGCATATCCCCAAAGGTTTGGATAGTCCTCTTGGCTTGACCATCTGTTTGAGGGTGAAAGGCTATACTAAACTTAACCTTGGTACCAAGACCTCTTTGGAAGAACCTCCAAAAGTGCAAAGTGAATTGAGCACCATGATCCGAAATGATAGTCAAAGGCACCCCATGCAATCTACCCGACTCATGAATGTACAATTTAGCATAATCTTTAGCACTATAAGTAGTCTTGATAGGTAGCAAATGAGCCAACTTTGTCATTCTATCAACTACAACACAAATAGAGTCAAAGTGCCTCCTAGTCTTATGCAACCCAACCACAAAATCCATGTTATTTCTTCCCACTTCCAAGTAGGAATCTCTAGGTCTTGGGCTAAGCCACCCAACTTTTGATGTTCGGATTTCACTCATTGGCAATTGTGACACCTGATACAAACATAGCAATATCATTCTTCATACTACCCTACCAATACACTTTCCTCAAATCCCTATACATCTTTGTACAACCGGGGTGAACGGGATAGGATGAATTATGGGCCTCTTATAGAATCAAATTCCTTAAATCATAAACATTAGGCACACACAATATTCCTTGGTACCTAAGGGCACCATCTCCCCTTTGGGAGAAAACCTCTACTTGACCATCTCTCACAAGGTCTTCAACTCTAGCAAGGCGGGGTCAAGATCTTGTTTTGCCTTTACCTCCTCAATTAATGAAGACTTAGAACCATCAATAACCACTACACCACCATTATCAAGTTCACCCAACCTAACCCCCAATCTAGCCAACCAACGAATCTCTCTAGCCACTTCTTTTTCACCATTATCAACATGAGCTAGACTACCCATAGATACCCTACTTAGAGCATTGGTTACAACATTAGCTTTGCCGGGGGTGATAATGCATACTCATATCATAATCTTTAAGGAGCTATAACCACCTTCTTTGTCTCAAGTTAAGATCTTTTTGGGTGAACACATATTGGAGACTCTTGTGGTTGGTAAACATATTAACATGAAACACATACAAGTAGTGACATAAAATTTTCAAAGCAAATACCACGACCGCCAATTCAAGTTCATGGGTGTGATAATTCTTTTCATGCACCTTAAGTTGTCTAGAGGAATATGGTATCACCTTACTATTTTGAATCAATACACACCCCAAACCAATTCGTGAGGCATCAAAATATACAACTAACCTTTCAAGCCCTTTCGGCAGAGACAAGATAGGAATGGAGACAAGCTTATCTTTTAAAGTTTGGAAACTCTTCTCACATTCATCGGTCCACACAAATTTTGCATTCTTTTGTGTCTACTTAGTCATAGGAGAAACAATAAAGCAGAAGCCATTCAAAACCTCCAATAATAACCTGCCAAACTCAAGAAACTTCTAATGTCTGATGGAGTTAAAGGTCTAGGTTGATTTCTAATCTTTCTTCTTAGGATCCACCTTAATGCCATTACCCGACACCATATGCCCGAAGAAAGCTACCTATTTCAATGAAAACTCATATTTTTCATATTTAGAATACAATCTCTCCTCTCTCAAGATGTGCAAAACATCCTCAAGTACTTCTCATGCTCCTCCTCACTATGGAAATAAATCAAGATATCATCAATAAAAACTACCACAAACAAGTTAAGGCAGGGTTTGAAAATCCTATTCATAAGATCCATAAATATAGCCAGTGTATTAGTCAACCCATAAGACATAACCACAAACTTAAAGTGCGCATACCTAGGCTGGAAAGCCGTCTGGGGAATGTCATGCTCCCTCACTTTCACTTGGTAATACCCGCACTGAAAATCAATCTTAGAAAAGTGACTAGCCCCCTGAAGTTGATAAAAAGGGTCATCAGTCCTTTATAGAGGGTACTTGTTCTTTATGGTAACCCTATTAAGTTGCCGATAAGCAATGCACATTCTAAGGGCACCATCCTTTTTCTTCACAAACAACAACAGTGCATCCCATGGTGACTTACTAGGCCTTATAAAACCCTTCTCCAACAAATCTCTCAATTGTTCCTTCAACTCTGCAGGGTCCATAAGGTAAGTGGTAATAGAAATAGGTTGAGTATCTGGAAGGAGGTCTATATCAAAGTCTATTTTCCTTTCCGTAGGAACACTAGGAAGCTCATTGGGAAAGATATCAAGAAACTCATTAACCACCGAAATTGACTCTACAGGAACCACTGAAACCGACTCTATAGGAAGGACTTTGGACTCAACATCCCTAACCCTCACAAGATGATAGAGATAATCCTTAGAAATTAACTTTTGGGCTTTAAGGAAAGAAATGAATCTATCCTTGACACCATATCACAACTTTCCCACTCAAGCACGAGCTCATTAGGGAATTGGAATTTAACCCTACAGGTTCTACAACTAATAGAAGCATAATATGTATGTAACCAATCCATACCAAGAATGACATCAAAATCCATCATATCTAACTCAACAAAATCGTAGGGCAAGATCTTATGCAAGATGAACTCAGGACAATTTCTGTAGACAATTAGCCATAAGGGACTCACCAATGGGTGTAGACACTTCATAAGGTTCACGCAAAAATTCGGGACTAACATGAACCTTTTTCATAGTAAAAGGAGTAATAAAAGAAAAAGTGGCACCCAGATTTATCAAAGCATACATATCAAATTCAAAAACATTAAACATACCGGTAACGACATCAGGCACCTCATCTGCTCCTTGTCTCCTTTGAAGAACATAAAATCTATTTTTCCTTAGAGCACCCCCTTATTGGCCTCCTCTTCCCTTTGGACCCGCATTTGCACCATGGCTTTGTGGGCGACTATCTCTACCTTTGTTTTGATTATGATGACAATCAATCACCTTATGAGCCACCTCACCACAATCATAGCAAGCATTAAAGTGTTTCAAACATGGGCCATTATGGTTCCTACCACACCTTTGGCATATAGGGTTAGGCACCACAACACCACCACCTTGGAGCCTTGGGTTGCCATTAATAAACCTTCTATTAGGATTGGAAGACCCTTGTCCTTGGAATTTCTAGGCTTGAGAAAACCGACCACCCTTGGGATTTTGAAATCTACCTTCAGAAAATGAGCCCTCTTGGACTCACCATTTCTTCTCTTTATAAGATTTACCCCTCTCTAATTGTTCGGCATATGTCATGAGGTTGAAAAAATCCACATCGCTTACTAGCATGGCAGTTTGACACTCCTTATTAACCAAGTCTGACACACCCGACACAAATTTGTTCATCCTAGATCTTGGCTCGACAACCAATTATGGGGCATACTTGGAGAGTTGGTTGAACTTGAGGGCATACGCCCTCACACTCATGCAACCTTGAAGTTCAAAAACTCTATCATTTAGGCTCCCTTAGCTAGATAGGAAAGAACTAGTTGAGAAATGCTGCTTTGAACTATTTCCAATGGATATCATGATCATTCCCCTTCTCCATCTTCCATTGAGTGAACCAAATTTGAGAAACCCCTTTGAGTTGGCAGGCTGCTAACTATGCTTTTTTCTCTAAATTGACCATTATACACCTCATCAATGAATTCTTGGGGATCCTCATGCACCTTGGGCCCATGGAACTCCGAAGGATTCATCCTAGTGAAATCCCTTACCCTTGAGGCCGGAGTAGGAGCATGATGGGCTTGGGCCAACATAGTGATAACATCTTGGAACTCATCATGGGCCACTCCCCCATCTTGTGGAGCTTGAGGAGAGGGAGGGGTCTTTGCTCCTCGGGTGAACGGGCTCTATTTAGTCTTCCTCTTAGAATAAACATGATCTAGAATAGCAAAGAACATTCATTAGAAAATAAAGCCTTACCTCACTTATAAAGAACGACATGATCATGAAGAAGGGAAATATTTCCTACAATACCTCATAACCTCTTACTCATAGTTGTGGCGTGCTTCATAACCACGAATAAGACTCAAACCGATGCAGTGTGTTGCATTACATGGACCATGAACAACCTAGTGCTTTGATACCAAGTTTTCACGACCCAAGCCTAGGTTCTAAACGTGACACATCGAATGGGGAAATAGAAAGGACCTCAAACAAGCCTTTTAGCATATCAATCATACATCCTTGGTCATGGAAGCAATATATCAATAACAAGGTATATAAATAAGGGAATTGAGACTAAGAAAGACTTAGATAATCATAAAACATTCAATAGTCAATCTCATAGTATAAGTACATCAAATTTTCCAACAACACGTCTAAAATAGATTGGAGTGGGGAACAAGACACTTTTTGAGCTCACCTTTATAGTATCAAGAGTTCAGCAAGAAAGAAATAGCAAATGATAAGAGTAGCATAAATAGTGTCCTCGAACTTGTGGACTCACCAAGGCTGATCTTCAAAGCACCAAACTAGCCATGTGGAGGATGATCAAGAGGAGCTCTGGTTCCTACATGGTAACATCATGTAGGCATAAAATATCCATTAGTATTTTTGCATGTACTAAGTATGTAGGATGTAATGCAACAAGACATAAGGTAACATAGTCAAAATGCATAGTCATAAGCAATGGATAAGTATAATATCAATATGACATGCATGATCAATGCTTTGAGGTAAAACATGCTTGTAAATCATATAACTTGAAAATATGGATTACATGTGTAGGAAGAGACCATAACCAACATAGCCAAGCAAACTATTACTTGGTCTCCAAGGCATGTCACCCCCTTGTAAGGTGATTGAGGTATCTACCCCTCAACATGGTAGTGTGGGCATGTCACCCCCCAACAAGGTGGTCAGGTACCTACCCTGCAACGTGGTAGTATGGGCATGTCACCCCCCAACAAGGTAGTCGAGGTACCTACCCCTCAACATGGTAGTATGGGCATGTCATACCCCTAAAAAGGTGGTCGAAGCATATACCCCTCAATATGGTAGTATGGGCAGGTCACCCCCCAACAAGGTGATTGAGGCATGTTAACCCCTCAACAAGGTGATTAGGTATGTCAGCACCCAACAAGGTGTGGTTAACTTGCAATACCATAGATACTTTTCATGAATTCAATAAATACATATAATTTCTTAATCATCATAAAGCCACTTAATTTATAGACAATGTAGTAGTTCATCAATAACTTGAGAGTCCTTGTCAAGACATTTTAGCAAACACATGATGGGTGTGCAATGCCAGTTCAAAATTATGCAATTCAAGAATGAAATAATATGAGGATACTCAATGTAAATCAACCCACCAACACATAGTAAAACCCTCATGTTAGATACCCTGAAATCCATCATCAAATCTTATTATAGATCATAGTTTCATAGCCCAAAACATGCATAGTATTAATAGATAAAATAAATTCATCATATAAGATTGGAGTAGTTAAACATGCATAATCAAGCAAAATTTCATAAAACCCAAAAATAATTTATAATCAAAATTCATAATAAGAGATACTCATAGATGATACAACTTGAAAACAAGCAATTTACGTAAAAAGGAAGGTTGGGCTCCATGGGTGAAATGACTCAATGGATGAAACCCACATACCTAACTTTAGGGATTCCTTGATATAGTCTTGAAGGAGACCTGAAGCTTGAATGGAGTTCTTGATATCTAGAATTAAGGTTGAGATACTTGAATTTGGATGAGAATCTTGGTAAAATGGTTGAGAGGTTTTAAAGAGGGTTTTTGAGTGATATAGAGTTAAAAAATGACTTAGTATAGGTGTTTTTACGCCTAAATGGGCATGGGTCCAAGACCTCAATGTCTTAGGCTGAAGTAGAAAAATTAAGGAAGTGATAACACTGCTCCGCGATAGGTCCATGTCGCAGAGCTAATGCAGACCCATACTGTTTCTGAAATTTTTGCGAAAATAAGTGTTCGGTACGGGTCTTCTAAAATCCGAGTTATACCCATCTCGTACTCAATTTTTTCCCGAATCAAGAATATGAAGTCATATTATCGATATTACGCATGAATTTTGACATATATATAAATTACAATTATGGGCATTTTCGGAACACATTTTTGGGGCATTTCAAGAGATTCCCCCTCTCCTATAAGAACAATCTCTTATAAAAGTTGATTAAAGCCATTATACCAACAAATAGAAGTAATAACAAGAAGGAACATCCATAAGGTGGGAGAGCAGGAAACTAAAGAGGCTTAAAAAGAAAAAGATTATTAATGTAGGTAGGGGAGATATAATACCCTCCAAGTCGTAAGATTGGATTAAGGCTAGATATTTCATTTTTGGGAGAAATGTTGCAAGCATCTTGACTTTGTTGGGATGAAACAAGGTTGGACATAGTTTTTCCAATGATTTTTGCCAAGGGGACCTTCTAAGGAGTCATTAACGATCCATGGAAGGGACCACTAGGCATGAAGGGGCTCGTGGAGCCTGTGTCTACACAAAAAGGGGGATGTCTAGTTGAGGGTGCACATCTCAAACCACTTTATGGGGTATTGTACACACATGCCACATGAACGGATTCTGTGGTGAGCCCTTGCCGTGAACCAGTGCGACTTCACTCCATGAAGGGTACCACAAGCCGTGGTGCACTTCATGGCTCATGAAGTGTTTTCATGACTATCCAAGTGACCTTTTAAGGTCAGTTAAACTGAGACTATCCCTTTAACCTCCCAAATCAATTTTTAAGCTATTCCTATAACTTTATGCAATACAAACACTTCGCCTGTCATTCACTTACTCAAAATGGTTTTTTAAGCCTCCTTTCGTGCTCTAGTAGAAGGATCTCCAGGGAACCTTTAAGCTCAAGCTAAATTTACTTTCAAGCCTTCAATCCAAGCTCATGTATGTGGTTTATGGTCAGTATAGATCCCTTATATCAAGCCAACTCCAAAGGAATTTCATTAGCTACGTTTTATTTTGCATGAATTGGTATAAGGCTATATTTCAAATAATCATTTCTCTTACTATAAGAATAATTAGGTGATTCGTGACCTACCAAATTAAAGCTCTTTGAATTAAATTTGTAACGTATCTAGTTTCACCTAATTCTAAGTTAAGAGCAAGAAGTTATGCCCATTTTAGTGAAATCTGTCTGCAGGAAGTTTTCTAAGGTAGAATATACGAAACCCTTCTCGGCCCGTGGTGTGCACCACGACCCCTAAAGGTGGTTCCATGAATTTCACCTGCGCTATTTTTCTGGTACATTCTAATAAGGGTATGGAGGTCTTTTCCCCCCTTTTCTAGCACCTCTAATCACATTTTTTGACTAAAATATTCCCCTAAATCAATTCTTATGCTTTACTTATCCTCCTATTCAAGTCTAACATTTATTCTCTCAAAATATAAGTCCTGAAATATGCTCCAAGTCTCATATTCAAGAATTTAAGCTAAGATTCAATTGAAAGTTTCAATTTCAAACTAAATACTACTCAAACTTATCATCCTAAGCAAGGCATTTATGACTTCATTTATGATTACCTTCTAATCATGAATCCCAAATTCTATTTCTTAATTTTCATGAATTTTAAGTATGATTTGCAAATGGGTTTTTATAATTTAGCTTCAATTTGATGAAATTGAGTTATGGGTTGGTTTCAATTGATAGTTTTACCATGATTCAAGACATATTACATCATTTTTCATAGATTTTGTGAAGATTGAATATGCATGTCCCCTTTATGATGAATTTATGCATGGATAATTTCAAGTATATTTTAATTTATTGATTTCCTTATGGATTTACTATGATTTCATCTCATTATGATGTTTAAAGTATGAATTCTAAGTACCCATGCTATTCCTTCATTCATCATGATGTTTATATGCATGAATATGTATTGTCATGAGTTTTATCACGTGGGTTGTTGCCCTATAATGATTATGACTATGATTTCAAGACAAGAATGGTTATAATGACATGACATGTGATCACATAATATCTATGGTATGACTTTAAGCATCTATAGTTGAGCATTCACAATCTTGTATAAGTATGAATGAGCTATTCCTATGCATGTATTCATGAATTGATGAGTGATTTGGCTTTGAAGACCAAGTATGTATAACTATGATATGATTTGGCACTTAAGTCTAAGTATATACAATTATAAAGTATGTTTTGGTTTTTTAGCTCAATTATGCATGATTATGATTTGAAAAGTCTTATGATCATATTTCAAGCATGTATATGGATATGTATTCCCATGAGTTAATGACTTAGCATCAAGATGACCTTGAGATTGAGGCGTGACCCATTAGAGGTGAATCTCATTATCCCATACTACATGCCACACAGGTTAAAGGATCACCACTTAGATAAGGTTGACTCTTTAGATGGATCATCCATTAGGTGAAGCTTGATTCCCTAGATGGACCACCCATTAGTGGAGGCTTGGTTAGTTATGTAGCTTTAGTGGATCCACTTATGCATTATGAATGTTCACCTAGGAAAGTGAATCCCCCTTTCCTCAAGTGCAGGGGTGATATGAGATTCCATGTAATAGCAGCATCGTCTTACATGTTGATTGAGGTCCCATTACCACTATGTTTATATGTTATGATATTTATGTATCATGATTTAAGGCACCATGATATGGTATTATTTTTTATATAATCTCTTTTATATGTATGTGCCCTGGTCATGTAACGTTGAAATGCAGGTTAACCATGATCATATGCATTGTATGCACACATACTTAGTAATTTCAAATTTACTGGCCATACTTTTTGCCAATATGATCTAACCATGTAGGGACCATATCATGCCTCGAACCTAGGTCCTAGGAGTTACATGGTGAATGGGAACCTGAGAGTCCCCAAAAAAGCCTCAAAGTATCCATATTCATATTATCGGTTTAGAAGCATAAATGAACAACAAACACATAGTTCTAACAGATGGGAAAATAAGACTCATGCATTTGGGGATGTCATAGAGAATGGGAGTAACATGGATTCACGTAGCATGTAACACATAAATACTAAGGGGCAGGTAAGTATGACTCACTCTATAGGGGCAATTTGGGACTTAGGATCTTTCATATCATAACTTAGCAACATATCATAATAGTCACAGTCAATCCACATAACAATATCTAATAGGTAGCCAAATCAATAATCCTAATCTCTAATTGCATCACTTATCATAGAAACATAAATGATTTTACAAGATGTCCAACAATGCCTCTAGTCATAATATAGGACGGGGGCTAGGACATACCCCAGGTTCACCCTCAAAGTAACAAAAGCACCATAGTTAGAGAAATGGTGGGCCTTTCTTAGAATATAGGACTCATCACAATAAGCAAATCTTAACGTCAAAGCTAGACGTCGCACGATAGGTGAATATAGTCCTCTTTCCCTTTATGGTTAGATCATGTAGGCAAAAGTATGCGTTAGTACATTTGAATATACTAAGTATGCAGGTATATATTTCATATGACTTACCAAACCTACATTCAATGTTAGATGATAAGGGCACATAATATAGAATGAGATATTAATAAGAGGCATAATATTTGATATGCTATGAAACCAATAATGCATGAATTGTATGAATGCTCATATATAGCGGGATGGACTTTAATCGACAAATCAAACTCATGCGAGCTATTTCATGAATTAGTCTGACGACAAACTCCTACCAGTAGGAGAAGATTACTTGCCAAGGGTAATCTACATCACACTTTACGACCCAACCATTTCAGTGGATAGACACCTTCCTTACGACCCAATTATTTCAGAAGGATTTTCTAATATCATTTCATATCATATCAATAAAAGAATAATCATTCCTTAGGACCTTGTCATTTCGATGATCGCTACTATTCCTATGTTGGAATATAGTTCAAGAAAAGGGAGAGGACCCTTGAGGATAGCACTGAAGCCTCCAATTGCATTGGTGCTAAGGCAAAACATCCCACGAGAATACTTATACATATATATGATTTCAAAAGAGGCAATAGTAATTTCAAATCATTTCAATGCATATTTAGGCTTAAAATCCAAACATTTCTCATGATCATTCATTCACGGTCAAAAAAGTCAAGTGATAGTTCAATATCATGTTTATCATGCATAGGAATAACTCATTCATTAAACAATATGGTACAAGCACCCAATATGCTCAAAGAGACAATAATAATAGACATTTATGTGATCACATTCCTGTCATAACCTATATGTTAACTTAAATCATCAAAATCATTTTTAGAAAAATATATGTCAGCTTAACCGACCAATAATTTCATAAAATCCTGTGCTCATGAATAAATATGTCATGCATGAGATAAGAATAGCACAAACAATAGAAATTCAAACTTGAATCAATAATACATTGTGAAACTCAAGTAAAGATATAAGTAAAATTCACATTTAGATCATAATATAGGTTATCCATGCACAAATCAAGCTTTAAAAGGGACATGCACATTCATAACTTAAATATAATTCATCATATTAGGGCTTAAATCATCTTAAAATCAACAATAAAACAAAGCCCATATATCCATTAAATTTAATAAAACATAATATTGAAAATTCATATTAAAAGTAAGCAAAATTTTGTTAATTTGACTGTAAAAGTGTTTAGATCATCTTGATTGAAAGGGACGAAGAATCAATCCCATATACTTTACTAATAAAGAAGTTTCAAGAAGAAATTTGAAGAAGAGTGAGCCTTCCCTTGATTTCTAAGCTTAGATTCACAAAAATCATTCAAGAGAGTGTTCTTAAGAGGGTCCAATATAACAAATTTGGATAAAGGAATAAAGTATAGGTCATTTGAAAGTTCTTAGGTAGCATAGAAGGTCACAAAGACCCTTAAGAAAAACTATAATTATGAAAATGCCATCAATGAAATGAGTTGAAAAATTAAGATTTTCATCTCAGGAAGGACCATATGGTCCAGGACATTCCATACGGACTATATACATGTCCGTTATCCAACACTTGGAAAATTGCACTTGATGAAGGTCCAAAATGGTAATACTATACTAGAAAAGTTTTCAACATAGCATCCATATAGATGGTGGTATGGATCGTACCAAGACACACAATCTGTGTGCCCCCTCTGTCCCAACTTTCTTAGGAAATTCTTCCACGATGAAGTCTGAAATAGTTATTAAATATTTAGAACAATTTCACTCCAGAAGCTATACAAGGAGGTATAAAGGCTGTACCACCCCATACAGACCATATACTTGCTCGTCCCAATTTACTTGGTCATAGAATTATGGAATTCTAAGACTACGACTACCACACGACCCTCCACATGGTTTGTGAAGCCTGACATAGCCCGTGTGGGATCCATGTGTGGTATGCCTTAGTCCAAAACTTTATGATTAAGCTCCAACACCCTACACATGGCCAAGGGTCACTTCAAGAAGGCCCCACATGGACTGTTAGCCTTACACAGATTGCTAGGGCTCTCATGGAGTTTCGCCTTAGTCCAATACTTTCCAAAATCAAAATTTCCAAGCTCCAATTATATCGTACAACGTCCGAGTGTTTACATACCAGAGCCTTACCTCATCCATATATTTCTGAATAAGTTCACTATGGAAGTTTGCTTGTGGTTAGTCCTTTATTCCAAGGACAAGTATCACCTTTTATCTACCTATACTATGTTATGATTTGCTTTTGTATTCACTTTGAGGGTGAGCCTAAAACATGTCTTGGCTTTTATCCTATCTATGACGTAGAGGCATTATTAAGCATCATGTAAACTCTATGTACGAGCATGTTATGTTTGATGCTTGTGGAAGCTATGATTATGTCTTATGTTATGTTAGTGTTATGACTTGATGACGAGATGATTTATGATTTGATGATGAGATGATGAAGTTCCTAAGTCCTTGCTCCGATAAAGTAAGTCATATAATCTAGCCCCTTAGAATTGCTTGTGACGAATGTGTGATGGCAAGTTCTATGTTCCATATTCCCATAACTTGAGTCCTAAGATCTCATCCCTTAGACTTATTTGTTATGCTTGCAATTATACGACAATGAGTTCCATGACCCTTACCCCATATCGTTAGCCATATACCCCTATCCCTTAGTATCAATTAATAATATTTGAATTGCACTTCCAAATTGATGATTTGTGTATGGATGCTACGAGGCTTGTTTGGGGACTTTTGAGTTCCCATTCACGACGTCACTCCAGGCTCTAGGCTTGGGTCGTAAAAATCTTTGTTTCATAGTAATATGATCTTAAAATGGTCCTTAGAGTCCAACATGATGCATTGACTAGAGTCTTATTCATGGGTGTGAAATGCACCACATCTATTAGTAGGAAGCTATGAGGTGTTTTAGCAATTATCTCACTTCTTAATTTTTTTTTATGTCGTGCTATGGAACGTGTCTTGAGATTTCCTAAGTTTGATGATGTCATTGATGTCCTTATAGAAGATACCTCTAAAAAGATCCCTTCTACCAAGACAAGCCCTTATTCTTGAGGACCGATTCCCTCGAGAGCCCATGGGTAAGAAAGTTAGTCAAGATGAGTTCCAGACTGTGTTTGGACGCTACCTCAGGTTATGAGTAACCAGGCTAAGCAGGACATTCCTCCTCCCCATGTCCCTACTCCGTTTACCAGGGTGAGAGACTTCACTTAGATGAATCCTGTAGAATACTATGGTTTAAAAGCTGATGAGGATGCCCAAGAATTCATTGATGAAATATCTAAGGTGCTAACTGTTATGGGGGTGACTTCAGAAGAGAAAGATAAGTTGGCTGCTTATCTGTTGAAAGGAGTGGCCCTTATCTGTTGAAAGGAGTGGCCCAAGTGTGGTACACCCAATGGTTGGTTGAGAGAGAAGGTGATGGTAGGGTTGAATGGAAAGAGTTTAAGTTTGCTTTTTATGGATCGCTTCTTTCCTCTAGAGCTTAGGGAGGCCAAAGTGATAGAATTTATCAAACTCAAATAGGGTGGAATGAGTGTGAGGGAATATGCCCTCAAATTTACAAAGCTCTCAAAGAATGCTCCTATGCTAGTGGCTGACCCCGTGCAAGAATGTACAAATTTATTTTGGGGATCTCTGACTTGGTTATGAAAGAGTGTCATATGGCTATGCATATTGAGGAGATGGACATTTCAAGACTTATGACATATGCTAAACAAATTGAAGGAGAAAAGCTTAAGTTGGGTGCTAGGGTGGCTAAGAGGGCTCAAGTTCATGATGATTTGAGTAATATTTTGGTACTAGGTAACAAGAAGGAAAGACACCCATACCCCACCTATCATAAGTGTGCCAAGATGCATATGGGAGAGTGTAAGGCTGGTAGAGATAGTTGCTTTAAGTGTGGGTAAATTAGGCATAAAAGGAGGGATTGTCAAGTGACCGCTAGGAGAGGAAGGGATAGAGCTCGAGCTATATTCACTAGTGTATATGACATCCCTTATATTATGGGAATGGTATGTAGAGATTGAATTTGTGTTTACTATTGACATGTTATGTTGATAAGATGTTAGTTTATCAAGCCTAGCCATATGCCTCTTTTTGATGGAGCTTCATCATGTCATCTTAAGTGTATTCATACTCTTAGGATTGAACGATAATTGTTGCCTATGTACAAGGATTTCATGGGATGGTGTTTGGGTTGCATTATTACTTCAGGTGGGGTTATTAACTGTCAAATTCTATTATACTCAGGCCTAAGGGTACATGTTCTTCATGCTCAAATAGTCTAATTCTTTCAACTCCATGTTCTCATGTGATATTATGCATGCATGCATGCTTATGAACTTGTTTTAAATGATATTTTTGATACAGTATTAAAAGACTTTAGGACTTCAATGTTAAAATTTGCATTATATACTCATGTGGGCTGTTCATGTTTGATTTGATTTATTCAAGCTATTTCATTATTCATTAAAGGACGAATGATCTTAGGGGGGAAGAATATAATACCCTACAAGTCATAAGTCTGGATCAAGGCTAGAAATTTCATTTTTGGGAGAAATTTTGCATGTATCTTAACTTTGTAAGATGAAACAAATTGGGACATGATTTTTTTTACAAGGATTTTGGCCGAGGGGACCTTCTAAGGAGCCTTTTTTGATCTATGGAAAGCACCATTAGCAATGAAGTGGCTCTCGCCTTGACATAAAAAGAGGGCTTTCTAGTTGAGGATTCACACTATGAGCCACTTCATGGGACGTGGTGCACACCATGCCATATCAAGGGCTTCTATGGTGATCCCTTTCCTTGAACCTGTGGCAACTTCACTCCATGGAGGGCACCACAATCTGTGGTGTACTTCACGGCTCGTGAAGTGCCTTCGTGAAGGCGTCCAGGTGACATTTCAAGGTATGTTTAAGGATAGTTCTTCAACCTCCCAAAACAAATTCTAAGATATTCTTATCATTTTATGCATTGTATAACACTTCATCCATCATTCACTCCCTCAAAACGCTTTTTGAAACCTCTTTTTAAGCTCTAGTCGAAGGATCTCCATGGAATCTTCAAGCTAAAGCTAAATTCACTTCCAACCCTTTAATCCAAGCTTATGTATGTGGTTTATGGTCATTATGGAACTCTTACATCAAGATAAGTCCAAAGGAATTCCATTGGCTACATTTTTCGTATGAATTGATATGAGGGTCAACTTCAAATAGTCATATCTCTTAGCATAAAAATAATTAGGTGACGTATGACCTACCAAATTAAAGATCTTTTAATTAGCTTTCTAAGACATCTAGTTACACTTAATACAAAGTTCAGAGCAAGAGGTATTCCTATTTTAATGAAATTTTTGTGCGGGAATTTTTCTAATACACAACACGGAACCCTTCATAGCCCGTGGTGCGGACCACGACCCCTGTAGGTGGTTCAGTGAATAGCTCATGTGCCATTGTTTTGGTGTATTCTAATAAGGATATATAGATCTATTTCACTTTGCCTAACACTCCTAGGCATGTTTTATGACTAAAATATTTCCCTAAATCAATTTCTTTGCTTTACTAACCCTCCCATTGAAGTCTAACACTCCTTCTCTCTAAATCTAAGTCCTAAATACTCTCTAAGTCTCATCTTCAAGAATTTAAGCTAGGATTCAATTAGGGTTTCAATTTCAAACTAAATACTTCTCAAACTCATCTTCCCAAGCAAGGTATGTATGGCTTGATTCATGATTACCTTCCAATCATGAAGCCTAAATTCTATTTCTTAAATTTCATGAATTTTAAGTATGATTTGCAAATGGGTTTTATGCTTCAGCTTCACTTTGATCAAATTGAGTTATGGACTGATTTTAATTTTTAGTATTAACATGATTCAAGTCATCTTACATTATTCTTCATGGATTTTATGAATATTGAATATGCATGTCCCCTTTATGATGAATTTATGTATGAGTAATTTCAAGTATCTTTCAATTATTGATTCTTTATGGATTTAGTATGATTTCATCTCATTATGGTGTTTTAAGTATGAAATATTAGTACCCATGCTATTCTTTCATTCTCCATGGCATATGTATGCATGAAAAAGTACTTTCATGAGATTTATGATGTGAGTTATTGCCCAATTATGATTATGATTGTGGTTTCACGACAAATATGGTTGTGATATGACATGTGATCACATAATGTCTATGATATGCCTTTAAGCAATTATGAGTGAGCATTCAATATCATGTACAAGTATGAATGAGCTATTTCTATGCATTTATTCATGGAGTGTTGTATGATTCAACTGTTACGACCAAGTATGTGTGACTAAGATTGGTTTGGATCTTAAGCCTATGTATGCATGATTAGGAAGTATGTTTTGGCTTTTTATCCTAATTATACATGATTATGACTTGAAAATACTTGTGATCCTATTTCAAACATGTATATGTACATGTATTCTCGTAGAATAATGACTTTGCACCAAGAGCACCTTAAGATTGAGGCTTATCTTCTTAGTTGAGCCTGACCTCAATAGTCAGCCTCATTGTCCCCTAACTACGTGCCACCATAGGTTAAAGGATTACCGTTATATGAGGTTGACTCCTTAGAGGTCTCATCCATTAGATGAGTCTTGATTCCCTCTTTTGACCACCCATTAGTGGAGGCTTAGTTAGTTATGTAGCTTTAGTGGATCTACTTAGGCAGTGTAGATTATCACCTTGGCAAGTGATTCACCCTTTCCTCCAATACAGGGGCAACATGAGGATTCCATGTATTACATTGTCTTACATGTCGATTGAGGTCCCATCTTTGCTATACTTATATATTATGATATTCATATATCTTGATTTAAGGCATATTGATATGGTTTTTTTGTTTCTAAATTATCTCTCTTATATGTATGTGCCCTTATCATCTAACATTGAAATACAGATTTATCATGATCATATGTAATACATGCCCATATACTCAGTACATTCAAATGTAGTAACATATACTTTTTACCTATATGATCTAACTATGTAGGGACATGCGCCTTACCTTATCCACCTCTTTGTGGCTAAGTTCATTGCGGAAGTTTGCTTGTGGTGAGTCCTTTATTCCTACGACAAGACACACCCTCTATATGCTATGTTATGATTTTCTTATATGTTTACTTTGAGATTGAACCTGGGACATGTCTTGGCCTCCATCCTATCTACGACTAAAGGTAGTGTTGGACGCCATGTAAACTCTATGTATGAGCTTTTTATGTTTTATGCTTGTGGATACTATGCTTATGTCTTATGTTATGTTGATGTTATGATGTGATGATGATATGATGAAGTTCCTAAGTCCCAAGTCCCATAACACGAGTCATATGATCTCGCCCCTTAAAATTGCTTGTGATGTGTGTGTGATGACATATCCCATGTTCCTTATCCCTATAGCTCAAGTCCTGAGATCCAGTTCCTTAGATTTACCTTTTTGTGCTTGTGATTAAGTGACAATATGTCCCATGTCCCTTATCCCATAGCTTTAGTCCTATATCCTTATCCCCTAACATCGGGTAATAATGTTTGAACTGTGTTTCCCGAACTAATAATGTGTGTATGGATGCTATGAGGTTTGTTTGGGGACTTTTAGGTTCCCATTTTCCATGCCACTCCTAGGTCCTAGGCTTGGGTCATAGCAGGAGAAGTACATCAAGAAAATAATGTTGCTTATTAGGATGCCATGTCTTAGTTTTTTATTTTTGGGGTAGGATGGAGGGTGAGTCATTAGATGCAATAATTGGATGGATATTATTTTATTTGACCTGGGTTGTACTTATTCTTGTATGTTTGTAAAATTTGTTTTGGATATTAATATGATTTATGATATGCTTGATTCTCCTATCCACGTTTCTATCTTAGTTAGAGAGTCTGTCGTAGTCAACTATGTCAATCGTCCTTATTTTGTTCTAATTATAGATTTTCATAATTGGGCTGATTTGGTGATCTTAGATAAGAATAATTTAATGTGATCCTAGTCATAACTTGATTGTGCTCTTGTTATCCATTGCATAACTATAATGCTAAGACTATGACTCTAGAGATCCTAGATAGGGAAAATTCAGAGTAAGAAGGTGTATACAACCTTAGCCAATTAAGACCATATCTTATATTCGACTAGGTAATCTGTGGGGAAGGGTTGTTTGTCTTGTTTGGCTTATATTCAAGTTGTTGATGTAGGGTCCCTATGTATTGAATCCATTCTTGTAGTATATGAGTTAAAGGAAGTGCTTTCTATTTATGACGTGGTATGCTATCAGATAGAGATATAGACTCCTATATTAGTATGGTGCTTAACACTCACACAATCTTTGTTCCCTCTTATTGCTTGCCTCTAGTAAAGTTAAGGGAGTTCAAGTTCAAATTGAAGAGATCCTTGATAAAGTTTCTTTTTTTCCTATTTCTTCGTTATGAGGGGGCTCCGGTCTTGTTCATTATGAAAAAGATTTGTAGTATGAGGATGTGCATAGATTAGCTATTGTTGACTAAGGTCAACATACAAAACAAGTACCCATTGCCTCATTTAGATACTGTAACACCTGATACGTGAGGAAATTTTGAACTGGATTGGTATTAAAAGCCTATCTACAACTTGTGGATTGAACCATAGGTCATAGACAAGATTTGTGGTTTGGTCTATGGGTTGGTAAAAATTTTGAACACTAGAGGTTGGTGTACGGAAGAACTCTATGAGTCGTATATTAAATTATAGATTGTAGATAGGTGTCATAATTGGACTCTAAAGGATTGAAAATTTTCTAAGTGAAATGACCCTAAAGAGTGCCAAAAAACGTGCCTCAGAATGCCCAAAATTTTGATTTATTTATATCTAAAATTCCATTTGATTTTTCAAAAATCAAATTTCATATTCTTGTTCAGGGAGTCCAAATTAGGGTGACAAGGGTCTAATATTGATTTTAAAGCAAAGAAATCGATCTATGAAATTGCACACGATACAATTTCCAGAGAGCTTTCCTAATTGGAGTTTCCACGCGACATGGAGATATGGATCTGGGCGCTGTCTTTTTTAAGCCTGCTTAATATTTTTCTAAGTGTTGGGCCCAAATTTCCCAAGTGTGTTTTCACTTATACTTAGAATTATTTTACTCTTATATCACTCTAAATATTTCCTAAAACTCATTCCCATACTTAGTCTTATTTTACTCTAAAAAAACCAAGTCCAAAAACTCTCATCCGGATTTAAGGGATTCTCCTGAAGCTTCAATTCTCCATTGTCAACCTTCACCAAAGCTAAGGTATATGGTGTTGAACCATTGGGGCCTTCCACCCATGGTGCCTAAAACCTCTTCTACTTAAAATTATATGATTTAAAGTTGATTGTACACGTGGGTCTTGAATATTGAGAAACTTACTGCATAATGATTTTAATACATGAAAGTATGGTTGTTTTTGCATGTTTTGAGCTTTAAATCTTGGATCTAATGTTGGATTTAATGAGGGGTTTCGATATGAATGTCTTGGGGGTGTTGCAAGGTGTTGATTAAAGGTTCTACCACTGATTTTCCTGCATGATTTCATCCTAAATTGCATGCTTTTTAACCCCCATTACACAACCCAAGGTGTTTGATAAAATGTTTGGTCATGGTTTCTTGAGAAATTGGAAGTCCAAAGCATGAGATATGAATGATGTTATGATGATTATATGATGATGAAATGAGCTTATGAACATGATTATTCATATATAAGCTATTGCATTAGAAGTTATGATGAATCCTATACAACGTGTTGCATAGACCATGCCCAACCCGGGGGAAAAGAGCAGGGTAACTGGATGGGGGTTTATACTCATTCACTAGGGTGATGGGTGCGCCATCACCAACCGGATGGGGGTTTATACTTATTTACTAGGGTGATGGGTGCGATCATCACCAACTGGATAGGGGTTTATACTCATTCACTAGGGTGATGGGTGTGATCATCACCAACCGAATGGGGGGTTTATACTCATTCACTAGGGTGATGGGTGCGATCATCACCAACCTACCGAGGGATTTGTACCTTGGAGAGATAGCTTGGTCTCATTCTTCAGATATGATATTCTATATGAGCATGATTTACTTAGCATGTTTTACTTATGCATTGATCATACATACCATATTGCTATACTATGTCTATTGCCTATCGTCTTGCATTTTGGATTGTGATACCTACCTATTGTTGCATTGCATCCCACATACTTAGTACATTCAAATTTACTAACGTATACTTTTAACTACATGATATCACTATGTAAGGACCGGGCCCATGTTGATCATCCTCCTCCTCCACGTGGTTAGACGGTACTACTCCAGGCTTTTGGTGAGTCCTCCATTTTGAGGACTTGGTTATGTATTTTCCCTATTAGTTATGTATTAATACACTACTTGATGTCATATTTGACTATGAGGGTGAGCCCGACTACCTTGTCTTGGCTCCCCCTTTTCTATGTTTTATAAGTGTGTGTTGCACAAGGTGTATAATATGTATGAGCTTGACTCATGAATTTTGACTTTGACATTTATGCAAGTGTCCCTTCGTACCATTGCCTTTAGTTTAATTGAATATGTTTTTTTTATGCTTCCATAACCAAGGATGCATGACGATATGCTAAGAGGCTTGTTTGGGGTCCCTTCGGGTTCCTTATTCGCCATGTCACGTCTAGGCCCTAGGGTTGAGTTGGGACAAACTTGGTACAAATCACTAGGTTGATAGATCCTCAAAGTCCAACACACCGCATCGATTAAAGTCCTACTCATGGTTATGAAGCGCGCCATGACTATGAATAGGAGGCTATGAGGTGTTTTAGGAAATGTTTCCCTTCTTTATGTCCTAAGTCATGCTATAGAGTTGTAATAAGTATTCCCCCTTAATGGTTGTTCTTTCTAAAGCTAAATCATGCTGAATACTAGAGGAAGGCGAGCCCAAACTCTCGAGGTACAACCTACCAATGGTGAGCTCCGGGATGCCCTTAGTATGCTTGCCTAAGTGGTGGCCAATAAAGTTCAACAAGGGGCCCAAGACCCTCATGCTACTACCCCGAGATATAGGGTAAGGGATTTCATGAGGATGAATCCTTCGATTTTCCATGGATCAAAGCTGGATGAAGATCCACAAGAGTTTATTGATGAAATCTACAAAATCTTGTTTATTATGGGTGTGGGGCCAAATGAGAAGGCAGAGTTGGCGGCATACCAACTCAAGGGGGCGGCCCAAATTTGGTTTGACCAATGGAGAGGTGAGAAAGGTAATGACTATGTGGTGCTTTGGGAGGAATTCAAGTTGGCCTTCCTTAATCGGTTCTTCCCTCTTGAACTTAGAAAGTGAAGTTAGTTGAATTTATGAACTTGAAGCAAGGTAGTATGAGTGTGAGGGAGTATGCCCTCAAATTTAACCAACTCTCGAAGTATGCACCTCATTTGATGGCCGATTCGAGGTCAAGGATGAATAATTTTTTTATGGGGGTCTTCGATTTGGTTATTAAAGAGTGCCGATCTGCAATGTTTATTGGTGCATCTGTTGTTGCTAGAAGAAATGGTAGGATGGATTACAATACAAATCAAATGCCCCATTTGCCCCATATTTGAATTAGACATGGTTGATTTTGATGTTATTCTTAGGATGGATTGGTTACATGCATACTATGCTTCTATTGATTGTGGAACTCGAAGGGTCAAGTTTCAATTTCCTGATAAACCTGTCCTTGAGTGGGAAAGTCATGATGTGGTATTGAGGGGTAGGTTCATCTCATGCATTAAAGCCCATAGTTTGATTTCAAAAGGGTGTTTGTATCATCTTGTGAGAGTCAAAGATGTGGAGTTCAAAGTCCCTTCCATTGAGTCGGTGCTGGTTGTGAATAAGTTTCTTGATGTCTTTCCAGATGACCTTACCGGTGTCCCTCCAGAAAGGGAGATAGATTTTTCTATAGATCTCCTTCCCGACACCCAACCTATCTCCATTCCCCCTTACTGTATGGCCCCGACAGAGTTGAAGGAGTTCAAGGAGTAATTGAAGGATTTGTTGGACGAGGGGTTTGTTAGACCTAGCCAATCCCCTTGGGGTGCACTGGTGTTATTTGTAAAAAAGAAGAATGGGTCACTTAGAATGTGCATTGACTACCGACAACTCAATAGGGTCACTATAAAGAATAGATAATCTCTTCCAATGATTGTTGACTTGTTTGACTAATTTTCAAGGAACTAACTTTTTCTCTAAGATTGATCTTCAGTACGGATATCATCAAGTGAGGGTGAGGGAGTGTGATATTTCCAACATGGCCTTCCGGACTAGATATAGGAATAATGAATTTGTGGTGATGTGCTATGGGTTGACTAATGCACAGGCCATTTTCATGGACCTAATGAATAGAGTCTTCAAGCCCTACCTTGATTCCTTTGTGGTGGTCTTCATTAATGATATTTTGATCTATTCTCATAGTAGGGAAGAGCATATGGGCATTTGAGGGTTGTATTGCAAAGGTTAAGGGAGGAGAGATTGTATGCTAAATATGATAAGTGCGAATTTTCGTTGAAGGAGCTTGCATTCTTAGGTCATGTGGTGTTGGGGGATGGCATAAAAGTGGATCCTAAGAAAATTGATGTGATTAGGAATTGGCCTAGACAATCGACCTCGTCCGATATTAGGAGTTTCATAGGCCTTGCTGGTTACTATAGAAGGTTACTGAATAGGTTCTCCTCCATTGCTTCTCCTATGACAAAATTGACTCAAAAGAAGGTGAAATTTGAGTAAACCGACGAATATGAGAAAAGCTTCTAAGTATTGAAGGATAAACTTGTGTCTGCTCCTATATTGTCTCTACCGGATGGACTTGAGGGTTTTGTTGTGTATTGTGATGTATTTAGAGTTGGTTTGGGTTATGTGCTAATGCAAAATTGTAAGGTCATAGCCTATACTGCTAGGCAACTCAAGGTGTATGAAAAGAAATACCCTACCCATGATCTTGAATTAGCCTCCATGGTGTTTGCATTAAAGATTTGGCAACATTATTTGTATGGGGTGCATGTTGATGTCTTTATGACCATAAGATCCTACAATATATCTTCACTCAAAAAGATCTTAACTTGAGACAAAGAAGGTGGCTAGAACTCCTTAAGGACTATGACATGAGTGTGCATTATCATTTGGGTAAGGCTAATATTATGGTGGATGGTTTGAGTTGGGTGTCAATGGGTAGCCTAGCTCATGTGCATGGTGGTGATAAGGAGATGGCTAGCCAGGTGCATAGGTTGGATAGATTGGGGGTGAGGTTGGATGGTGTGGATGATGGTGTTGTTGTTATTGATAGTTCTAAATCTTCCTTGATCGATAAGGTCATAGCTAAACAATTTCTAGACTCCTCCTTGCTTGAGTTGAAGGCCTTGGTGAGTAAGGGAAAGATAGAGGTTTTCTCCCAAGGGGGAGATGGGGCCGTTAGACACCAAGGTAGCTAGTTGTGCCATGTGTTGATGGTTTAACGGAGAGAATTCTTGATAAAGCCCATAATTCCTCTTATTCTATCCACCCGACTCCACCAAAATTTATAGAGACTTAAGGGAAGTGTATTGGTCGGAAGGCATGAAGAGAGATATTGCAAAATTTGTTTTTGGTTGCCACATTTGTCGGTAAGTCAAAGCCGAACACCAAAGGTCGGGTGGCCTAACCCCAGATATAGAGATTCCTACTTAGAAGCGGGAGGTGATTAACATGGACTTTGTGGTTGGGTTGCCCAAGACTAGGAAAGCTTTTGATTACATATGGGTGGTGGTTGATAGTATGACGAAATAGGATAACTTTCTACCCATCAAGACTACATATGGTGCTGAGGAGTATGTAAGGTTGTACATCCATGAGTTAGTAAGGTTGCATGGGGTTCCCTTATCCATTATATCGGATCGTGGTGCACAATTTACTTCACCTTTTTGGAGATCTTTTCAAAGTGGTCTTGGAACCAAAGTTCACCTTAGTACGACCTTTCACCCTCAAAGGCTGGCCAAGCCGAAAAGACAATTCAAATGCTTGAAGATATGCTTAGGGCTTTTATCTTGGAGCTTAAAGGTAGTTGCAATAACCATCTCTCATTGACTGAGCTTACTTACAACAATAGCTACCATTATAGCATCAGTATATCTCCTTTTGAGGCTCTTTATGGGAGATGTTGTAGATACCTGGTGGGTTGGTTTGAGCTTGGAGAGGTGGCTTTGTTGGGGCCGAATCTGGTGATGGATGCTCTTGAGAAGGTTAATATGATTAAGGAAAGATTGAGGAAACCCCAAAGTCTTCAAAAATTCTATGCCAATGTACGAAGAAGAGACCTAGAATTTCGGTGGGTGATTGGGTCTATTTGACGGTTTCTCCAATGAAAGGTGTGGTCCAATTTGGCAAAAAAGGGAAGTTGAGTCCAAGGTATGTTGGTCCTTATGAGGTGATAAAGAGGGTTGGCAAGGTAGCTTATGAGTTGAAGTTGCCTAGTGAAATGAATTTGGTATATTCGGTATTCCATGCTTGTATGTTGAGAAAATGTGTTGGTGATCGTAATGCCATTGTACGTACGGATATTGTGGGTGTTATTGAGGACAACTCAACTTATGTGGAGATGTTGATTCAGATCTTTGATAGGCAAGTAAAGAGATTGAGAAACAAGGAGGTAGCATCTGTTAAGGTCCTTTGGAAGAACCAACAAGTCGAAAGTGCTACTTGGGAGGCCGAAATGGACATGCAAAAGTGGTACCCATATCTCTTCCACTCCACAGACCTAAGGTATCACTCTTAAGTTCCATATGTGACTTCAAGCCTTACATTTCAACCCCTAAGTCATTCATATGCATTCATGTTTAAGTTGGTAAACTTATGATGATTTTACGCTTATGTTGAGAATTTAAAAATGGTGTTTTACAAGTTATGTTGCATTCTTGTTGGGGCTGATTTGTTCATAATCACTCTTGTCTTGTACATCTCTTCTACATTCAGGGATGAATATTCCCAAGGGGAGATATTAAAACGACCCCAAAACGTGCCTCGAAATGCTCAAAATTTTGATTTCTTTATATCTAAAAATCCATTTGGTTTTTCGAAAATCTGACCTCATATTCTTGTTTGGGGGGTCCGAATTAGGGTGACAAGGGTCTAACCTCGATTTTAGAGTGAAAAAATCGATTTATGAAATTGCACATGGTGCAATTTCTAGAGAGCTTTCCGCGTCACCTCAGCGACGTGGAGATGTATCTGGGCGCTGTCTTTTTTGGCGTACTCAATATTTTTCTAATTGTTGGGTCTAAATTTCTCAAGTGTGTTTTCACTTATACTTAAAATTATTTTACTTTTATATCACCCTAAATATTTTCTAAAACCTATTCCCACACTTAGTCTTATTTTACTCTAAAAAGACCAAGTCCCAAAACCCTCATCTGGATTTAAGGATTCTCTTCAAGCTTCAAGTCTCCATTGTCAACCTTCACCAAGAACTTCTCCAAAGCTAAGGTATATGATGTCGAACCATTGGGTACTTCCACCCATGGTGCCTAAACCCTCTTTTACTTAATATTACATGATTAAAGTTGATTTTACATGTGGGTCTTGATTATTGAGAAACGTACTTCACAATGATTTGAATACATGAAAGTATGGTTGTTTTAGCATGTTTTGAGCTTCAAATTTTGGACCTAATGTTGGATTTAATGAGGAGTTTTGATATGAATGATTTAGGGGTGTTGCAAGGTGTTGATTAAAGGTTTTATCACTGATATTCCTTCATGATTTTATCCCTAAATTTCATGCTCTTTTATCTCCATTACATACCCCCAAGGTGTTTGATAAAATGTCTGGTTATAGTTTCTTGAGGAATTGAAAGTCCAAAAATTGAGATATGATATGAATGATGTTATGATGATGAAATGAGTGAACATGATTATTCTTATATGAGGCATTGGATTAGAGCTTATGATGAATCATATATGAAGTGTTGCATAGACATTGCCTATCCCAGGGGAAAAGAGTTGGGTAATCGGATGGGGGTTTATACTCATTCACTAGGGTGATGGGTGCGGTCATCACCAATCGGATGGGGGTTTATACTCATTCACTAGGGTGATGGGTGCGATCATCACCAACTGAATGAGGGATCTATACTCATTTACTAGGATGATGGGTGCGATCATCACCAACCTACTGACGGGTTTGTACATTAGAGAACTAGCTTGGTCTCATTCTTCACATATGATATTCTATATGAGCATGATTTACTTAGCTTGTTTTACTTACGCATTGATCATGCATGCTATATTGCTATACTATGTCTATTGCATGTCATCTTGCATTTTCGATTGTGATACCTATCTATTGTTGTATTGCATCCCACATACTTAGTACATTCAAACGTACTAACACATACTCTTGCCTACATGATATCACCATGTAGGGATCGGTGCCCGAGTTGATCATCCTCCTCCTCCATGTGGTTAGACAGTGCTACTCCAAGCTTGTGGTGAGTCCTCCATTTCGAGGACTTAGTTATGTCTTTTCGCTATTATCTATGTATTGTGACACTACCTTATGTTATAGTTGACTATGAGGGTGAGCCCGGTTACCTTGTATTGGCCCCCGCTCTTTCTATGTTTTTGAGGTGTATGTTGGACAAAGTGTGTACTATGTATGAGCTTGACTTGTGACTTTTGACTTCAATGTTTATGTAAGTTTCCCTCAGTCACCCTTACTTTAATTGAATATGTCAGTTTTTATGCTTCCGCAACCAAGGATGTGTGTCGATATGCTACGATGCTTGTTTGGGGTCCCTTTGGGTTCCCCATTTGCCGTGTCACGTCTAGGCCCTAGGCTTGGGTCGTGACACTATGTTTGCAAGGAAATCTATGAGTGCTAATCAATACTTGTAAATGGAAGTACAAGCCAGCATCTCCACTTTCTTGGCTCTGATATAAGTTTAAATTCTCAAAGTTGAGAGGTCATAGAAAGGGTTTGTAAATGGAGATTCTGAGGCCATTTTCATAAAACATTTTCAATAGGAAGAAACCTTTAAGTAGAAGAAATACTTCAACCCAAGACTAATACATTGAGTCATGGATAGGTCCGATAGGATTTCTAATGAATTTGTAATGCACCTGACTTAGGGCCTAGTCATCACACGGTGAATGAAAAACCTAGAGGCACCTAACCCAAGCCATCTTACATATCATATGCATTCATAAGCATAAAAATGTAAAGATGAAGTAGAAAACTAGGGAAAATGGGGCCAAGGGATACAATTTAATAATGTGATGAACAACTAGATATAATCATAACGTATGTCCAACACAACCTCTAACATAAACTTAGTGGGTGCTAGAAAATGTTCAAGCTCACCCTCAATTACAATCATAGCTAAAGAAATATACAACTGGAAACTGAAATGTCTATGTACATCATTGTAGAAAGGAAATAATGATATCATCCCCAAACTAGAGGACTCACCAACTCTAGTCTTCAACAATACAAAGTTAGCCACATGAAGGATATCAAGGAGCACCAGTACCTATGATTAAATCATGTAGGCATACAAGTATACGTCAATATTTTAGATGTACTGGTATATAGGTATGCAATGAATGATATGGTGGATATATAATGAAATGATTCATACTAAATCTTATGTTGAAATCATACATTTACAAGGGCATTGGTAGTCATAATCAAGGCAATATTTTAATAAAAAAAAAATAACTTCTAGAAAGAACTTAGTAGAATGCATAAATGAACATAGTCATGAATAAGGAAATCATATGTGGTTATGTACAATTTCGATAGTAATATCCTTAGGTGAACAATGCATCACTTTTCAAAAAAAGACCATTTTATTATAAAAGAAACATTAGTAGTCATATTGGAGATCACATCACAAACTTGAATATGTAATCAAATACTTTTAGGAGATGTACCATTTGAACTTGTAAAACTATGAGCCACAAGAACTTTAATACACTTTTCATAGTAAAAACATCTTTGGACATAATAAGAGGGAACCATTATAAATCATCATAAGAGGACATCTTAGAAACATGAGGAGAACATGAACATATGTGAGATACAATGCAACGATACATTATAAGCTTCATAAATAGGACGTATATGCGTATACAATAGAATATATGCTTGATATGACATACATTAGTGGAAACTATATAACCATAATCATCATAAAGTTAAAGGAATAGCTTTAATATTATATATATATATATATATATAGGAGTAGCTCATCTTGACATAAATCCATATGTAGGGCTTTTCCTCTTCAAGAAGGATCTATCTTTAACATAAATTTGAGGGATTCAAAACACTATAAATTTATCTTTCATAAACTTTCATAACTTTGTAATTGATCCATATTCTTTGGAGATCATGCCTCCTTTTCATAACCTTTGATATGATGATTGGGTGGATTTAATAAATATGAACATTAAATCATGCAAATCAAGAGGATAATATGTAAATGTATTGGAAATCATCAACTTAAAGCATTCTTAGACAACCCGCCACAATCATACATATCTTCTTTTATTCTTGGACATACAATTATGAGATTCATCTCATGAATCATCAATTGAATTACGAATCATACTAACATATCTTTCATAGCTTGACTTCATAAGAAAAACCCTTAACACTAAAACAATCATATTCTTATATATCATAGATTGAGACTTTCTTTCTTCCATAAAACATTGTTTCACATAGATTAGGTACAAAACTTAGGGGTTCATGCTCAAAGATTTTGAAAACATGTTATATACACATATAATGCATACATGAGATAGAGTAAAACCGTAACTAGGTTAAACATGAATTTCAACTTAATATTCATTATAAACCATAAAATGATTCTAATATACTTCATATAACGAGGAATGCATCACAAAGTTCCTGATTAGATCAATTTACCAAGACTTTATAGTTAACATTGGACCCCAAAGTAAAATTAAGAAACTTGAGCTTTATGGAGGGAAGGACTCCACAAATCAAATGCACATACCTTAGCCAAAGATCTGTGGAAGAAATAATGAACTTTGTTAATTAAAACCCATAACCCTAGCTTTGTCTTCAATGGAGGACCTTGCAATGTTATGAGGATTCAGACTTAGGTTTTAGAAGAATGGTTTAGGAATAGAGGTAAATGGGTGAGTACAAAACTGATATAAGGCATCTAAGAAGCCATAACAACGTAGCATTAGGGTTAAGAATACGAGGAAATGATAAAATACTCCTTTCCCAACTGGCCAGATCGAACCATAAAGGCCTGATTATGGGTCGCAGATTAATATATGACCCATACTTCAAGGTCTCGTAAGCCTTGGCCCTTTACATCTACTTTCTAACTTTCGCTCTACGAATTCTTTCTATCTTCTGTAATTGAGTCCACTACCCATCCTGCATATCATTAACCAATATCTAGCAAATATTCTAACAGGCTCCAAAAACTATGAATGATTCTACAGTCTGTAAAACATTCCACAAGATGTAAGGCACTTTGTTGTTCCATTCTATACTTAGCAAAATTATAAATTTCTAAGAACCTATCTACAATCTATTGTTATGATCTATCAAACACTCCACAACCTATAAAGTCTCCTTTTGTACCTTCCTTCTGGTCTTTATACTTTCCCAACATCCAATCTACAAGGCCTTATTATAGTCTACAAGCCAAGCAACAACCCATAATTTCTCAACTTTTGCCTTGTCTCAACTTCAAACTTGCAGGGCATTACAATATCCCCCTTTGGGAACATTCGTCCTCGAATGTTAATAAAGCTAGAACAATATAAGGGAAATACACATACATGTATAGCAACCCATCATCACTTTCATGTAAGATTTTAAAATCTTTTAACATAATGTCAAATGCATACATAATATGTTTCTCATAATTGCACATAAGATTCAAATTAAAATCAACTTCTTCAATATGCATGTATAATGAATAACAAGTCAAGGCTAAAGTAAATGATGCATGAATATGAACATGAAAATTACCACTTTGCCAATACCTCAACGCAACCTCTTGCTCCAAAACATCAACTATAGCATCATAACTATGAAACCATCTAGCATCAATCATCACCATATTTTAAAAAATGCATGCATACTGGGAAAACCATTTTAAGCTTTTCCTCTTTCCTTCCTCGCGGTCACCAGACAATCTCTCTTCTTGTGACCTAACTCACCACACTCAAAGTAACCTTTTTGTCACATTAATCACTCCTCTAAATGCATTCCACCACACTTGTTGCACGTAGGGCAGGTGCTTCTCTCCCTCTTGCTCCTAGGCTCCAAAGTCTTAATAGATGATGATCCATCATCATCAAAATGGGTCCTCTTTGATTCTCTTGCACTCCTTATCATCTTTTCATCCTCAATTTGTTCTATATAAATCATAAGCCTCGAAATATCCATTTTCTTTACTATCATAGATGCTTAGCATTCTTGAACAAGTAAATCAAATAACACCAGCATAAATTTTCTTATAATAGCACGGGGTTCGGTGACCAATTATGAAGCACATTTGGTTAGTTGGGTGAACTTGAGAGAATATTCCCTTACACTAACATTCCCTTTTTACAAGTTTGATAAACTCTTATATCTTCACTTTCCTCAACTCCAAGAAAAGAATTGATCAAGGAATGTATCTCTGAACTCTCCTCAAGATATAGGACCCCAATCTTCATTCCTCTCACTTTTCCATTGAGTGAGCCATATTTGAGCCACCCCTTTTAATTGAAAGGGTTCTAACTCTGCCTTCTTCTCTGAAGTTACTTCCATAACAGCTAACACTTTATGCACTTTACCACAAACTCTTGAGCATCTTCCTCCACTTTTGACCTATGAAATTTAAAAGGGTTCATCGAAGCAAAGTCCTTTACATTCGAAGCCAAAGTGAGCATTTAGAACATAGGCACCTTGGTTGGCTTGACTGTCCACCGCTTATGCTAATATAGTGAAAGCGGCTCTGAATTTTGCATGAGCCACTCCCTCATCTTAAGGGGCTTGAGGCATTCTCCCTTGAGGCATTATCTAGAAAAGTGAATTATTGATCTGTTAGATAGAGGAAACCTTAGGGGCATCTCTAAAGTATGGCATATATGATGAAAGAAGTGAGACAATTGCTACATGCCTTATAGCCTTCTACTCATTGATGTGGCATGCTTTACATCCATGAATAATACTGTATTCAACGCGAACTGTTGGACTTTGAGCACCACTTAAAAAACTCATGCTTAGATACCAAGTTCGTAATGACCAGACTTAGGGTATAGTCGTCACACGATAAATGAGATACCTGGAGGAGCCTCACCCAAGCCATCATACATATCATGAGCATTCATAGGTGTAACAATATAAAGATAAAATAGAAAACCAGGAAATTGGAGCAAAGGGCTATATCTTAATAAAATAATGTGATGAAAAACAATATACAACCATAACATATGTCCAACAATACCTCTAACATAAACTTGGTGGGGGCTAAGATATATTTAATCTCACCCTCAAATACAATCATAACAAAAAGAATGTACAACTGAAAACTAAAATATCTATATACATTATTGTAGAAAGAAAACTAGGATGTTATCCCCGAGCTAAAGGATTCACTCTCTCTCATTTTTATCCATCCAAAGCTAGCCATGTGGAGGATATCGAGGAGTGCTGATCCCTACATAGTTAAATCATATAAGCATAGGAGTATGCGTTAATACTTTGAATGTACAATTATGTTGGTATGCAATGCATGACCTAATAGAACAATAATGAAATGATTTATCTTGAGTCTTATGTTAAAATCATACATTTAAAAGAGAATTGATGGTCATAATCGAGCCAATATCATTTTAAACACAAAAGGCAACTCTTAGAAAGAACTTAGTAGAATGCATAAACGAACATAGTCATGAATAAGGAGATCATATGTGGTTATGTACAATTTCAATAGTAATATCCTTGGTTGACCAATGTATCACTTTCTATAAAAGACATTTTATTACAAAAAACATTAGTAGCCATAATGGATATCAATTCATATACTTTGATACTTAATCAAATACTGATGTACCATTTGAACCTGTAAAACCATGATTCATAGGAACTTAAATTTGTTGTAATAAACATCCTTTGACATAATAAGAGGGAACCATCATAAATCATCATAAAAGGACATTTTGGAGATATCAGAAGAACATGAATATATATGAGATGCAATGAAACAATACGCCATAAGCTTCATAAATAGGATGCATAAGCATATACAATAAAAATATAAGGTTCATATGACATGCATGAGTATGATGCATGAAACATAGCTTCTTTATATCATATGTATATGGGAGAGGATAGTAATTGACATAGACCGTGTGAGATACTACATGGAAGTCAATAAACTCCTTTCATTGAAATAATGCCAATGCACTACTTCTATCGGGAAAAAGCCAATGAACTCCTTCCATAAAGAGAAGGAGAGTATACTTTCCAAGGTAGAAATAAAAAGCATTGGTAACTTTGTAATATCATCTTTAAGGAACATTATGACTTACACAGATCCACTAACCTAAGCATAGCCTATAAGGTCTCTTATGGTGGCACATAGTTATAGGATAGTGAGATTCATCTCCAACGATTCATGCCTCAACTAAGTGGATGAGCCTTAATCTCAAAGTCCTCTCGATGCTAGGTCGTCCAATGGAATACATTTTGAAAACATATATATAACCATAATCATCATAAATTTAAAGGAATAGATTTAACATCATATGCATGTAGGAGTAGCTTGTCTTCACAGAAGACCCACATGTAGGGCTTGCCCACTTTTAGGAAAGATCTATCTTTAACATAACTTTGAGGGATTCAAAACAACATAACTTTAACTTTCATAAACTTTCATATCTTTATAATTGAACTCTCATCTTTGAAGATCATGTCTCCCTTTCATAACTTTTGATATGATAATTGTGTGGATTTCACGCATATGAACTTTAAGTCATGCAACTCAAGAGGACAATGCATAAATGTATAATCATCAACTTAAAGTATTCTTAGATAACTTGCCCCAATCATACATATCATCTATCATTCTTGGATATAGAGTTATGATATTCATTATTTGAAATCATCAATTGAATCACGAATCATAGTAATATTACTTTCATAACTTGATAAGCATAAGATAGCTTCACAAGTGAAAACCCTTAACATTAAAACATTCATATTCTTGCATTGAGACTTCTTTGTTCCATAAAATATTCTTTCAGATAGATTTAGTACAAAACTTGGGGGTTTATGCTTAAACATTTTGAAAACAAGCTATATAACATATCATTCGTACATGAGATTCAGTAAAACCCTAACTAGAAAAAATAATAATTTAAACTCAATATTCATCATAAACCATAACTATACTAAATATAACTAGCAATCCATCATAAACTTCCCAATTAAATCAATTTACCAAAACTTCATAACATACATTAACCTTGGACCCCAAAGTAAAATCAAGAAACTTGATCTTTATGGTGTGAAGGACTTCACAAATAAAACCTATATACCTTAGCTGAAGATTAATGGAAGAAATCATGAACTTTGAAGAAGAAAACCCTAGCTTTTCCTTCAATGGAGGGCCTTGGCAGGTTGAGAGGATTGGGCTTGGTTTTAAAAGAATGGTTTAGGAATAGGGGAAAATAGGGGAGCAAAAAACTTATATTGGGCTTGTAAGAAGATAAAATAATGTAGCATTGGGTGTTGAATATGATGAAATGATGAAAACACTTTTTTTAAAACTAGCCGAATTGAACAACAAATGCCCGATTATGGGTCGTAGATGAATGTATGACCCATGCATCGTGGTCTCAGAAGCCTTGGTCCCTTATTTCTGCTCTTTGACTTTTGCTCTATGGACACATTCTATAGTTCGTAATGAGTACATGACCCATCTGATATATCATGAACCATGATCTAGAAAATATCCTAACAAGCTCAAAAAGCTATGAATCATTCCATAGTCCCTAATATATTCCATGAGCTATAAGGTCCTTTGTAGTTCCATTCTGTACTTGGAAAAAATTCAAATTTCCAAGAACCCATCATTATCTACTATTACAACCCATTAGATACTCTACGACACATAAACTCTTCTCGTATCTCACTTCTAATCTTTAAACTTTCCTAGCATTCAATCTACAAGGCCTTAGTAAAGTTCGTGCACCAAGAAACGACCCATATCTAGGTGTCGTGGTTTCATTACAGTGATCAATTTCTCAACTTTTGCCTTGTATCTACTTCAAACTTGCAAGGCACTACAAAGGGCTATTATGTTATTTTTGACCTATTTAACTCCTAAACTACATTGTTTGACCCTCGTAGCAGCCCTTAATTAATTTAATCTCAATAAAACTACCACTATTCTCATTCTAACTCACTTTCTCTTCAAATCACTTTAAAAATTCCGTCCTTTCTCTCTCAAGGGAATATCTCCATTAAAGCCTAGGGTTTCAAGTTTTTGGTCAAAGATTTTAAGTCAATTAATCAGGAATCTATGTTTTCCACTTAAGGTATGTAGGGTTTCATCCATGGACTAAGTCCATCCATGGAGCCTAACCTAAACTCATAGACTAAGTCCATCCATGGAGCCTAACCTAAACTCTCTATTTTCTTCAAGATCAAGTATGAAATTGTTTCATGGGTATTTATGATATCATTCCAAATGCTTGGATTATGGTTATTACATGATTAATTCACTTAATTATACATGAATTATGATTAAATATATGAACATCATGATTTTCAATTGAATTATAAGGAAGTAGTAGTATGTGTTGATTAGGGAATATTTAATTGATATGGCTTCCTTTACTAATGATTTAATTTGATCTTAGTTGCATTGATCCTACATGATTTATATTCAATTCATACTTCAATTGTCTATAGACCCATACTTTGGCCTATATTACCTATAATCAAGATATGATTCTCATGAATAAGAATTTTAAAGTGTGCTTATGATATTGATGATGAAGATGATCTAAGACCATAACTTTTATGAAATGTTGATAAGATGGGGAGTATACCTACACTCTACATAAAACATGTAGATAGACTATTCCTATATTACGAAATTGTAATGAGCCTTTGATGTCTATTCCACAAACTATGAAAGCATGATTCTAAAGTATGACAATGACTATGTTTATTGCATGATTATGTATTATGTAGGATTTGACTCAGTACAAAATGGGCTTGAGTGAGAGGAACTATCCGCAAGGGTCCTTATATAAATTTTTATGTCTCATAACCATGTATTATCATAGGTTTACAATTATGTGCCTATAAAGTACCAAGTTAGTGGATCCACGAACTTAGGATACTCACCATGCTTGATAGAACCCAAAGGATGAGGTCTTTAAGTCTACATGTAACACTCATTGTGCTAGGATAGAGCCTATAGGGTAAGGGTCGAGTCTACCTTGGTAAATTAGACTCTTCTTTCTCCAGTGTAAAAAAAACAAAGAATTTTATGTAATAGTTTCCATGGTATTTTTTTAGTTATGATCCTATTCCTATACATATTTGTATGCTAGGTTGTGAAATGTTTCAAATATTTTCATTCATAATTTTATACATACGTTATTCATTTATATCTTGTCGTTATTCCATTGCTAATATTATGCATATTATTATGACCATGATGTTTTTTTTGATGCATGATATACATACATACTAAGTATATTTCACGTACTAACACATACTTTTTACCCATATCATCTAACCATGTAAGAATGCATGACGAGACTACTCACATTTGGGGCGAGAGTCAGAAATCACTATAGAGATTGTTGGTGAGTTCCCATTCTTTAAGGACAAGCCTCATTCTTTCTTATGTTTTGATATGTTGAGACTTATGATTTCATTTTATCTTGAGGGTGGTCTAGTAGCATGTCCTAGACCGCACCCAGATCTATGATCTAGAGGCTTGTATGGATGGATTGATGTAATTTCCCTTAATGATAGATTTGGATTCTTATGCTTTCAACCTTCTTTACTTCTTAGGATGCTTTAAGTCTTTATGTATGCTCATGATATGAACAAGTGGCTTGGATGGGGCACCTTCGGGTTCCACATTGATTATGTCACGACTAGGCCTTAGGTTAAAACCATGACAAATTTTGTAGCAAAAGCACAAGGATTGAAAGTATCCTAAGGAATCCAACATGTCGCGTATAGTAAAGTTTTATTCATAGGTGTGAAGCGCGCCATATACATGAAGAGGAAGGTATGAGTTGTTTAGGAACTCTTCACTTTTTTATTATCTGTGTCATGCCTAAGTAGTGATGTAAGACTCTTAACCTATAATGCTTGTCCTTTGAAATTTTCAAAGAATACCTTCATGACGTGCTCTATTTATAAGGGGATTCAATGCTAAGGGGGATCAAGCTCATCTAGCTCCTCAAGTTCCTCTAGAAAACCAAGAGTCTAATGAGGAGTTTAGGGTCATTATCACTATGTTGGGTCAAGCCGCTACTCAAGCCAATCAAGTCGTCCCTTCTCTAAATGCTCCTATCCCAACTTTTAGGGTGAGGGATTTTGAAAGAACGAATCCTCTGGAGTTTAATGGCTCCACGTGTCATGATCCAAACCAAGGGCCTAGACGTGACATGTCCAATGGAAACCCGAAAAGACCCCAAACAAGCCTCTTAGCATATCATGCGCACATCCTTGGTCATGGCAACAAAATAAACACAACAAGAGATATAAATAAGGGAAACAGGAATAAGGGAAGTCTTGGATAATCATAAAATACTCAAGAGTTAAGCGCAAAGCATAAATATATCAATTGTTCAAGCAACACCTCTAAACATAGATTAGAGCGGAGGCTAAGACACTCTCCAGGCTCAGCTTCATAGTATCATGTGTTCAATATAATAGAAATAATAACAAGAAAAGGGTAACATAGATATCACCCTCGGACTTGAGGACTCACCAAAGCGTATCTCTAGATCACCAAACTAACCACGTGGAGGATGATCGAGAGGTGATCTAGTACCTATATGGTAATATCATATAGGCAGAGTATATGTTAGTACATTTGAATGTACTAAGTATGTAGGATGCAATATAATAAAACATAGGCAACATAGTCGAAATGCATAATCATAAGCAATGGACAAGTGTAATATCAAAATGGCATGCATGATCAATGCTTAAGATAAAACATGCTTGTAAATCTTATAACTTGCAAATATAGATTACTTGTGTAAGAAGAGACCATAATCAACATAGTCCGAGCAAACTATCACTTGAACTCCAAGGCATGCCACCCCCTTAGAAAGTGGCTGAAGTATCTTCCCTCAACAAGGTAGTACGAGTATGCCACCCCCCGACAAGGTGATTGAGGCTTTCTACCCCCTCAACAAGGTGATTGCATGCCACCTACCAAAAAGGTGTGGTCAAATTACAACACTATAGATACTACATTCCCTTAATCATGCTAGATTCACTTAACTTATAAACCATGCAATAGATCATCGATAAATAAAGAATCCTTACAAGACATTTTATCAAATATTTAGCGAGTGTGTAATGCTAGTTCAAAATCATGCAATTTAAGAGTGAAATAATATGTGAAGACTCAATAAAATTCAACCCACCAACACATAGTAAAACCCTCAAATAAGTTACCTTGAAATCCATCATCAAATCTCATAATAGATCATAGTTTCATAGCTCAAAATTTTCATAGTCACAATAGACAAACCATCTCATAGTATAAACTTGAAATAGATAGACATGTATTTTCAATAAAAATCTCATAAACCCCAACATAATTTATAATCATAATCCATAATAAGTAATGCCCATAGGTAATACAACTTGAAAACATGTGATTTGAATAAAAAGGAAGGTTGGGCACCATGGGTGAAAGGACCCAATGGTTGGAACCCACATACCTCAAACTTGGGTTTTCTTGATATGGCTTGAAGGAGAATTGAAGCATGTATAGAGTAATTGAGATCCGGAATTATGGTTGAGATACTTTAATTTAGATGAAATATTTGGTAAAATGGTTGAGAGGTTTTAGACAGGATTGTTGAGTAATATAGAGTTGAAAATGACTTAATATAGGTGTTTTTATGCATAAAAGGGTATGGGGCCAAGATCCCAATGTGTTAGGCTAAAATAGGAAAAATAAGGAAGTGACAACATTGCTCAGCGACAGGTACGCATCATGGAGCCACCGCGGACTGCTTCTGTCTCTAAAAGTTTTATTAAAAAATTAATTTTTTCTCTAGGTCTTCTAAAATCGGGGTTATACCCATTTCCTACTCAATTTCGCCCCCTGATCAAGAATATGAAGTTGAATTTTCGATATCACACATGAATTTTATGATATATGAAAATTACGATTATGGACATTTTCGAGGCACATTTTCGGGCATTTTTGGGGCATTTCAATATCTGTCCCTAGGGAATATTCATTCCCGAATGTCAAAGAAGCATACATAAGAGAAGTAATCATGAAGATTTCAGCATGACATGAATGCAACAAATACACTTAAACATCATCTTCAAAAATCTCATCATGAATGGCAAAATCGCCATAAACTTGTCAACATAAACATGAATGCATGTAAATGACATAAAGGCTGAAACTTAAGACTTGAAATCATATAGGTGACTTAAATTAGTACCTTACGATTAAAAAGTAAAGTGGAAGAGATATGGATATCATTTTCTCATGTCCACCTCGGCTTCCCATATGTCACTTTCAACTTGTTGGTTTCTCCAAAGAAGCTTGATAGAAGCTACATCCTTGTTCCTCAACCTCTTCACTTGTCTATCAAGAATTTCTATTGGAACCTCCTCATAAGTCAAATTATTTTCTACGACACCCACAACATCCAAAGGTACAATAGCACTTGTGTCACCCATGCACTTTCTCAACATAGATACATGGAAGATCGGATGGACCATATTCATATCAATAGGCAACTCCAGCTCATAGGTCACCTCACCAATCCTCCTAAACAATCTATAAGACCCACAAACCATGGTCTCAATTTACCCATCTTGCCAAATCGGACTACACCTTTCATGGGTGACACTTTCTAGTAAATCCAATCACCAACCTTAAATTCAAGATCTCTCCTTCTCACATCAGAATATGACTTTGTCTACTTTGGGCTATTTTCAATCTTTCACTTATCAACATCACCTTTTCCAAGGCTTCCATGACTAAATGCGGACCTAATAAAGCCATCTCCCCTAGCTCAAACTATCAAAAGGAGCCATACTAATGCTTGATCGATAACTATTATTGTAAGCAAACTTAATACATGGAAGATGTTCATCCCAACTACCCTTAAACTCCAAAACACAAGCTCTAAGCATATCGTCAAGAGTTTGGATACTTCTTTGGCTTGGCCATCCGTTTGAGGGTGAAAGACCATGCTAAGCTTTACCTTGGTACCAAGACCTCTTTCGAAGGACCTCCAAAAGTGAGAAGTGAATTGAGAATCTCAATCCAAAATGATAGACAAAGGTACCCCATGTAATCTAACCAACCCACGAATATACAATTTGGCATAATCTCTGGCACCATAAGTAGTTTTGATTGGGTAGGAAGCGAACCAACTTTGTCATTCTATCCACAACAATCCAAATAAAATCAAAATGTTTTCTCATCTTAGGCAACCCAACCACAAAATTCATGTTGATTTCCTCCCACTTCTAAGTAGGAATCTCAATATCTTAGGCTAGGACACCCGACTTTTGATTTTTGGCTTTTACTTGTTAGCAATTGTGACATCCGAATATGAAATTGGCAATATATTTCTTCATACCACCCCACCAATACACCTCACTCAATTCTCTATACATCTTTGTTAAACTGGGGTGAATAGAATAAGATGAATTATAAGGCTAATCTAAAATCCACTTCCTCAAGTTATCAACATTAGGCACACACAATCTACCTTGGTATCTAGGGCACCATCTCCCCCTTGGGAGAAAACATCCACTTTACCATATCTAACCAAAGCCTTCAATTCTAGCAAGGCGAGGTCAAGATCTTATTTTGCCTTTACCTCCTTAACCAATGCAGATTTAGAACCGTCAGTAACCACTACACCACCTTTGTCAACTTCCTCCAGCCTAACCCCCAGTATAGCCAACCGATGATCCTCTCTAGCCACCTCTTTGCCACCATCATCAACATAAGCTAAACTACCCAAAGACACCCTACATAGAACATCGACCACAACATTAGCTTTTTTGGGTTGGTAATACACACTCATGTCATAATCTTTAAGGAGCTCTAACCACCTTCTTTGTCTCAAGCTAAGATCCTTTTGGGTGAACACTTATTGGAAATTCTTATGATCGATGAACATATTAAAATGGACCCTATACAAGTAGTGACGCCTAATTTTCAAAATAAATACCACGATTGACAATTCAAGATCATGGGTGGGATAATTCTTCTCATGCACTTTAAGTTGTCTAGAGGCATATGCTATCCCCTTACTATTTTGCATCAAGCCATACCCAAACCAATTCTTGAGGCATGACAATGCACAACAAATCCTTCCAATCCTTCCAGTAAAGATAAGATAAGAGCGGAGACAAACTTGTCTTTTAAAGTTTGGAAACTCTTATCACATTTATCAGTCCACACAAATTTTTCCATATTTTGTGTTGACTTAGTCATATGAGAAGCAATAGTAGAGAATCCATTTACAAACCTCCGGTAATAACCTGCCAAACCCATGACACTCCTAATATCCAATGGAGTCAAAGGACTAGGCTAATTTTTAATCACCTCTGTCTTCTTAGGATCCACCTTGATGCCATCACCCCACACCATATGCCCTATAAAAGAAACCTCTTTCAACCAAAACCCACATTTTTCATATTTAGCATACAACTTTTCCTCCCTCAAGATTTGCAACACCACCCTTAAGTAATTCACATGCTCCTCCTCACTACGGAAATAAATCAATATATCATCAATAAAAACCACTACAAACAAGTCAAGTTAGGGCTTAAAGACCCTATTCATATGATCCATGAATATAGCCAGTGTATTAGTCAATAAGAAGGACATAACCACAAATCCAAAGTGCCCATACCTAGTGCGGAAGGCCATTTTAGGATTGTCACACTCTCTCACTTTTACTTGGTGATACCCAGACCAAAGGTCAATCTTATAGAAGTGACTAGCCCCTTGAAGTTAATCAAAAAGGTTATCAATCCGTGGTAAAGGGTATTTGTTCTTTATGGTGACCCTATTAAGTTACCGGTAATCAATGCACATTCTAAGAGAACCATCCTTCTTCTTCACAAACAACACCGCTACACCCCGTGATTGACTAGGCCTTATGAAACCATTTTCCAACAAATACCTCAATTGTTCTTTAGGGTCGTACGATAAGAGGGAATAGAAATAGGTTGAGTATCGGGACGAAAGTCTATATCAAAGTTTATTTTCCTTTCGGTAGGAGCACTGGGAAGCTTATTGGGAAAGACATTAAGAAACTCATTAACTATCAGAACTGACTCAATAGGAAGGACATTGGACTCAACATCCCTAACTCTCACAAGATAGAGACAACCTCAGAAATCATCTTTTGGGCTTAAATGCAAGAATAAATCTACCCTTGACCATTACATCCCAACTCTCCCACTTAAGGACGGGCTCATTAGGGAATTAGAATTTGACCCTATGGGTTCTACAATCAATAGAGTATAATATGCATGTAACCAATTTATCTCGAGAGTGACATCAAAATCCACCATATCTAACTCAGCAAAATCACAAAGAAAGATTTTATACAAAATAAACATGGGATAATTTCTATAGACTCTCCTAGAAACAGTGGATGCATTAATAGGTATAGACACTTCACAAGGTTCACACAACAATTATGGTCTAACATGAAGCTTTTTGGCAACAAAAGAAGTAATAAAAGAAAGAGTAGTACCCGCATCTATCAAAGCATACACGTCAAAATAAAAAATCTTTAACATACCGGTAACGACATCAGGCACCTCATCCACCCCTTGTCTCCCTTGAAGAGCATAGAATCTATTTAGCCTTAGAATACCTCTTTGTTGGCCTCCTCTTCCTTTTGGACCCCTATTTGCACATTAGCCTTGTGGACGACCATCTCTACCCTTGTTTTGATTACGATGACAATCAACCACCTTATGACGCACTTCCCCACAACCATAGCAAGCATTACTGTGCTTCAAACATTAGACATTATTACTCCTACCACACCTTTGGCATATAGGGTTGTCATTAGCAAACCTTCTATTAGGAGCATTGGAAGGCCCTTAGCTTTGGAACTTGTGGTCTTGAGGAAACCGAACACCATTGAAATTTTGGAATCCACCTTCAAAACGAACCCACTTAGATCCACCACTTCTTCTCTTTCTAAGTTTTTCTGCCTCCAATTGTTTGGCATATGTTATAAGGGGGGAAAAATCTGTAGCACTTACTAACATAGTGGTTCGAAAATCCTCATTAACCAAGTCAGACACACCCGATACAAATTTGTTCATCCTTGACCTCGGCTAGCAACCAATTATGGGGCATACTTGGAAAGTTAGTTGAACTTGAAGGAATACTCCCTCACACTCATGGAACCTTGGTGAAGGTTCATCAACTCAATTATTTTAGCCTCCTTAAGCTTGATAGGAAGGAACCGACTGAGAAATGCCTCTTTGAACTCCTCCCAAAGGATAATATTAACATTCCCCTTCTCCATCTTCCATTGGGTGAAACAAATTTAAGCCACCCGTTTAAGTTGGTAGGCCGCCAGCTCCACCTTTTCCTCCAAATTAACCCCCATAATGGACAACGCCTTATACACCTCATCAATGAATTCTTTAGGATCCTCATCCACCTTAGACCTATGGAACTCCGGTGGGTTCATTCTAGTAAATTCGCTCACCCTTGAGGCCGGACTAGGAGCATAAGGAGCTTGGGCCCCATGTTTCATTTGGTTTGTTATAGCATGGGCTAATATAGTAATAACATCATAGAACTTATCATGGGCCACCCCCCATCTCGAGGAGCTTGAGGAGTGGGAGGGACCGATTGCTCCTCGAATGAATGAGCTCTCCTTAGTAGTCCTCTTGGAATAAACATGATCTAGAATAGCAAAGAATATTCATTAGAGGAAAAAAACTTACCTTAATCTGAAATCATGACATAGATCTTGAATTAGTGAAATATTTCCTAAAACGCCTCATAGCCTCTTACTCATAGTTGTGGTGCACTACACAACCATGAACAAGATAGTAATCTGCGGTGTATTAGATTTCAAGGACCATTAACAACCTAGTTCTTTGATACAATGTTTATCATGACCTAAGCGTAGGGTATAAACATGACATTGTGAACGGGAACCCGAAGACACCCCAAAGAAGTCGCTTAACATATCATACACACATCCTTCGTCGTGGAAACAGAATAAACACAAGATATATAAACAAGGGAAACAGGACTAAGGGAAGTATTAGATAATCATAAAATGCTCAAGAGTTAAGCTCAAAGCATAAATACATCAATTGATCCAATAACACCTCTAAACATAGATTAGAATGGGGGACAAAACACTCTCCGGGCTCACTCTTATAGCATCAAGTGTTGAACATAAGGGAAATAACCACAAGGAAAGAGTAACATAGATAACTTCCTTGGACTTGAGAACTTACCAAGGCGTATCTCCAAAGCGCCAAACTAGCCACATGGAGGATGATCGAGAGGTGCTTTAGTTCCTACATGGTAATATCATGTAGGCATAGAGTATGTGTTAGTACATTTGAATGTCATAAGTATGTAGGACACAATGCAACAAGTCATAGGCAACATAGTCGAAATGCATAAATAAGCAATGGATAAATATAATATCAAAATGGCTTGCATTATCAATGCTTAAGGTAAAACATGCTTATAAATCCTTTAAGTTGCAAATATAGATTACATGTGTAGGAAGATACCATAATCAACATAGTCCAAGAAAACTATCACTTGAACTCCAAGGCATGCCACCCCCCAAAAAGTGGTTGAGGTATCTAGCCCTCAACATGGTAGTATGGGCATGCCACCCCCCGAAAGTGGTTGAGGTATCTAGCCATCAACATGGTAGTACGGGCATGCCACCCCCGACAAGCTGATTGAGATACATACCCCTTAACAAGGTAGTACGGGTATGCTACCCCCTATCAAGGTGATTGACGTACATATCCCTCAACAAGGTAGTACGGGCATGGCACCTGCAACAAGGTGATTAACGTTATCTACCCCCTCAACAAGGTGATTCGGCATGCCACCCCCCAACAAGGTGTGATCAACTTGCAACGCCATAGATATTTTTTATGAATACAACACATATATACATTTCTTTAATCATCATAGAGTCACTTGTAGAGTCATTTCTTTATGTATTATGTAGGATTTGACTCAGTACAAAATGGGCTTGAGTGAGAGGAACTATCCGCAAGGGTCCTTATATAAATTTTTATGTCTCATAACCATGTATTATCATAGGTTTACAATTATGTGCCTATAAAGTACCAAGTTAGTGGATCCACGAACTTAGGATACTCACCATGCTTGATAGAACCCAAAGGATGAGGTCTTTAAGTCTACATGTAACACTCATTGTGCTAGGATAGAGCCTATAGGGTAAGGGTCGAGTCTACCTTGGTAAATTAGACTCTTCTTTCTCCAGTGTAAAAAAAACAAAGAATTTTATGTAATAGTTTCCATGGTATTTTTTTAGTTATGATCCTATTCCTATACATATTTGTATGCTAGGTTGTGAAATGTTTCAAATATTTTCATTCATAATTTTATACATACGTTATTCATTTATATCTTGTCGTTATTCCATTGCTAATATTATGCATATTATTATGACCATGATGTTTTTTTTGATGCATGATATACATACATACTAAGTATATTTCACGTACTAACACATACTTTTTACCCATATCATCTAACCATGTAAGAATGCATGACGAGACTACTCACATTTGGGGCGAGAGTCAGAAATCACTATAGAGATTGTTGGTGAGTTCCCATTCTTTAAGGACAAGCCTCATTCTTTCTTATGTTTTGATATGTTGAGACTTATGATTTCATTTTATCTTGAGGGTGGTCTAGTAGCATGTCCTAGACCGCACCCAGATCTATGATCTAGAGGCTTGTATGGATGGATTGATGTAATTTCCCTTAATGATAGATTTGGATTCTTATGCTTTCAACCTTCTTTACTTCTTAGGATGCTTTAAGTCTTTATGTATGCTCATGATATGAACAAGTGGCTTGGATGGGGCACCTTCGGGTTCCACATTGATTATGTCACGACTAGGCCTTAGGTTAAAACCATGACAAATTTTGTAGCAAAAGCACAAGGATTGAAAGTATCCTAAGGAATCCAACATGTCGCGTATAGTAAAGTTTTATTCATAGGTGTGAAGCGCGCCATATACATGAAGAGGAAGGTATGAGTTGTTTAGGAACTCTTCACTTTTTTATTATCTGTGTCATGCCTAAGTAGTGATGTAAGACTCTTAACCTATAATGCTTGTCCTTTGAAATTTTCAAAGAATACCTTCATGACGTGCTCTATTTATAAGGGGATTCAATGCTAAGGGGGATCAAGCTCATCTAGCTCCTCAAGTTCCTCTAGAAAACCAAGAGTCTAATGAGGAGTTTAGGGTCATTATCACTATGTTGGGTCAAGCCGCTACTCAAGCCAATCAAGTCGTCCCTTCTCTAAATGCTCCTATCCCAACTTTTAGGGTGAGGGATTTTGAAAGAACGAATCCTCTGGAGTTTAATGGCTCCACGTGTCATGATCCAAACCAAGGGCCTAGACGTGACATGTCCAATGGAAACCCGAAAAGACCCCAAACAAGCCTCTTAGCATATCATGCGCACATCCTTGGTCATGGCAACAAAATAAACACAACAAGAGATATAAATAAGGGAAACAGGAATAAGGGAAGTCTTGGATAATCATAAAATACTCAAGAGTTAAGCGCAAAGCATAAATATATCAATTGTTCAAGCAACACCTCTAAACATAGATTAGAGCGGAGGCTAAGACACTCTCCAGGCTCAGCTTCATAGTATCATGTGTTCAATATAATAGAAATAATAACAAGAAAAGGGTAACATAGATATCACCCTCGGACTTGAGGACTCACCAAAGCGTATCTCTAGATCACCAAACTAACCACGTGGAGGATGATCGAGAGGTGATCTAGTACCTATATGGTAATATCATATAGGCAGAGTATATGTTAGTACATTTGAATGTACTAAGTATGTAGGATGCAATATAATAAAACATAGGCAACATAGTCGAAATGCATAATCATAAGCAATGGACAAGTGTAATATCAAAATGGCATGCATGATCAATGCTTAAGATAAAACATGCTTGTAAATCTTATAACTTGCAAATATAGATTACTTGTGTAAGAAGAGACCATAATCAACATAGTCCGAGCAAACTATCACTTGAACTCCAAGGCATGCCACCCCCTTAGAAAGTGGCTGAAGTATCTTCCCTCAACAAGGTAGTACGAGTATGCCACCCCCCGACAAGGTGATTGAGGCTTTCTACCCCCTCAACAAGGTGATTGCATGCCACCTACCAAAAAGGTGTGGTCAAATTACAACACTATAGATACTACATTCCCTTAATCATGATAGATTCACTTAACTTATAAACCATGCAATAGATCATCGATAACTCAAGAATCCTTATCAAGACATTTGATCAAACATTTGGTGAGTGAGTAATGCTAGTTCAAAAGCATACAATTCAAGAGTGAAAAAATGCAAGAAAACTCAATGTAAATCAATCCACCAACACATAGTAAAATTCTCATGTAAGATACCTTGAAATGCATAATCTAATCTCATAATAGATCATAGTTTCATAGCTCAAAACATGCATAATCATAATAGGACAAACTATTTCATAGTATAAACTTGAAATATGTAGACTGTGTTTACAACTAACATTTCATAAAATCCCAACATAATATATAATCATAATCCATAATGAGTAATACCCATAAGTAATACAACTTGAAAACATGCAGTTTTCATAAAAAGGAAGGTTGGGCACCATGGGTGAAAGGACCTAATGGTTAAAACTCACATACCTTAAACTTGGATTTTCTTGATGTAGTCTTGAAGGAGATGTGAATCTTGAATAGAGTTCTTGAGATCCATAATTAAGCTTGAGATACTTCAATTTGGAGGAAATATTTGATGAAATGGTCAAGAGGTCTGAGAAAGGGTTTTTGAGTGATATAGAGTTGAAAAATGACTAAGTATAGGTATTTGTATGCATAAAAGGGCATGGAGCCAAGACTCTAATACCTTTGGCCAAAACAAGAAAAATAAGGAAGTGACAACACTGCTCCACAATAGGTTTGTATTGCGGAGCCATCATGCACAACTTATGTCTCCGAAATCTTTATGAAAATCAATTTTCACTACGGGTCTTCTAAAATCGGGGTTATACTCCCCCTCTCAATTTTCCCCCTGATCAAGAATATGAAGTTAGATTTTTTATATCATACATGAATTTTGAGATGTACAGAAGTTATGATTATGAGCATTTCTGAGGCACATTTTGGGCATTTTTAGGGAATTTCACCATGATGGATGAAAATCCACAAGAATATTGATGAGGTATACAAAGTGATGATGATTATAGGTGTGACATTTGAGGAGAAAGTGAAGTTACCTGCTTACAAACTCAAAGGAGTTTCCCAAGTTTGGTTCATGTAATGGACACCTGAAAGGGATGATGAAGAGGGTCCTATTTGATTAGAGGTGTTCAAGGTCATTTTTCTTGATCATTTCTTCCCACTTGAATTGAGGGACACTAAAATGAAGGAGTTTGTAAATTTAAATCAAAGTGATTTGAGTGTGAGGGAGTATGTCCTCAAGTTCACAAAGTTATCTAAGCATGCCCCTTTATTAGTGGCTAACTCTAGGTTACACATAAACAAGTTCATTTTGCGAGTGTCTGATTTAGTGAAGATAGCATGCAAAACCGCAATGCTCATTAAGGAGATGGATATTTCTCAACTTTTAACTAATTTCAAACAAACTGAGAGTAAGAATCTTCAAAAGATGAGGATGAAGGAGTCTAAAAGGGCTCATTTTGATGGTGGATTTTCACTTGCCAAGTCCGGTGGTGACCATTTCTAAAAGGCCTTGGGTCATCAAAATTTGATCCTGAAAAGTTTGATAGGGATAGGGTTTCTACCCTTAAGGCTCAAGTTGATGGTGTTAAGTGTGATGGTGCTGCTTTTCCTAAGTGTCGTACGTGTGGGAGGAATCAAAGGTGATTGCTTGTGGGGTACAAATACTTTTTAGTTGTGTGATGGTGGGGTCAAAATCTTTGAGTATCCTAATATTGCTAAAACAGAGAAAGAAGGGTGTCAACAAGGTCAAATGGTTCAAAATGGGCACATATAACAAGGTGCCTAAGCTTAAGGAGGTGGTCTATGTCGTAAATGATTCTATGTGTAGTATGTTACACAAGAGGTTGAGGAGCCTTTCGATATGGCTATGAGTATGTTAAGTGTGTTTGATTTTGATATGTATGCGTTAATTCACGTCGTAGCAAATACATACTTTTTTACCCCTTACCTTTCCACAAGTCCTAAGGTCACTCCTAAAGTCTTGTTTGAGCCATACTTAGTCTACACTCCAGTTGATGAGCCTATCCTAGCCAAGAAAATTTATAGAAACTGTCCTGTGTTGGTCTAGCATAGAGTCTTTCCATGTGATCTTGTAGAGCATGACATGACCAATTTTGACGCATATATCACATGCTTCTATTGATTGTACAATGTATAAGGTCAAAATCCAAGTCCCTAATGAATCTATTTTTGACTGGGAATAAATTCGATGTTCAAGGATAAGTTTGTTTCTTATGTAAAGTCTATTAAAATAATTTCTATGGGGTCCATCTTTCATGTTGTCAGGATTAGGGATGTTGAGTCTGACGTTCCTAGTATTGTTTTGGTTCTCATAGTTAATGACTTTCCCAATGTCTTTCCTGATGACTAGTCTGATATTCCTCCTAAAAGGGCAATTTACATTGGCATTCATCTTCTATCCAACACTCAACCTGTTCTATACCCCCATATCTAATGGCCTAGGTGGAGTTGAAAGAATTAAATGAACAATTAAGATACTTATTTGATAAGGGGTTCATAAGGCCTATTGTGTCTCCATGGGATGCCCCTATACTGCTTGTATGGAAGAAAGATGGTTCACTTTAGGTATGCATAATTATCGATAATTGTGCCAGGTGACTATAAGAAACAAATACCCACTCCCAAGGATTGTTTACCTATTTGATAAACTACAAGGTGCAAGTTACTTCTCCAAAATTAATCTTGATTTCTGGTATCACCAATTGAGGGTGAAGGAGGATGACATTCCAAAGACAACATTTATAACCCATTATGGTCATTTTGAATTTATAGTCACGTCTTTCAGACTAACAAATGCTCTCATAGTATTCATAGACTTGATGATTTAGGTTTTCAAGCCATATTTGGACATGTTTGTGGTAGTGTTCATCGATGATATATTGGTCTATTCGCGAGATGCGAAGGAGCATGAGGATCACTTGTGAATTGTGTTACAAACATTAAACGAAAGGTAACTTTTTGCAAAGTTTAGCACGTGTAAATTTTGGTTAAGGGGGTGGCTTTCCTTGGCCACATTGTTTTGGTTGAAGGTACGAGATTTGATCAAATGAATATAGAGGTGATGAAGGATTGGTCTAGACTATTATCTATATCTGACACTAGGAGCTTTTTAGGTTTAGCCGAGTATTATAGAGGATTTGTCGAAGGATTTTTTCTTCCATTTTCTTTCCTTTTACTAAGTCAACCCAAAATAAGGTGAAATTCCAATGGTCTGATGAATGGGAGAAAAACCTTCAAGCATTGAAGGATCGTCTTACTTCTTCCCCTATTATGATGTTACTTAAAGCTTCAAATGATTTTGTTGTGTATTATTATGCCTCATACATAGGTTTGGGTTGTCTTTTGATGTAACATGGAAATGTCATATCCTATACCTCAAGGCAATTGAATGCATGAAAGGAAATACCTACTCATGACCTTCAATTAGCGACCGTAGTCTTTGCATTGAAGATTTGTTGACATTATTCTTACCGGGTGCATATTAATATATTCGCTGACCACAAGATCTTGAAATATGCATGCTAGCCAAAAGGATTTGAACCTAACGCAAAGGGCGTGGTGGGAGCTTCTTAAAGATTATGATATGAATGGGATGTATCACCCTGACAAAGAAAATATTGTTGCCGAAGCACCTAGCAAAATATCTATGGGTAGGATTGCACATATTGTGGATAGGAAAAAAAAGTTGGTTAGAGAAGTGCACCATTTTCTTCATTTGGTTGTGAGATTGAACGGTTCAAGCAATGGTGGTGTACTTATACAAAATGGGGCAGAATCATCTTTAGGAGTGGAGCTTAAAACAAAATAGCACATGGCTCCTACCATGGTTGAGTTGAAGAAATTGGTGGTTAATAAGAAGATAGGGGTCTTAACAAGGAGAGATGGAGTACTTCGTTACCATAGTTGATTATGTGTCCCTATGTTGATGGACTAAGGGAGAAGATACTATATGAGGCTCATAACTTTAAATAATCTATGCATCCAAGATCCACCAAAATGTATAAGATTTGAGAGACATGTAATGTGGAATCACATGTAAAAAAATATAACAAGGCATGTGGTAAGATGTGCAAATTGTAACCAAGTGAAGGTTGAATATCAAAGATCAGGTGGTTTAGCCCAACATATTGAGATACTCACTTGGAAGTGATTGGAAATGAATACAGACTTTATTCCATGTTTTCCGAAGACTCAGAAATAATTTGAGTCAATATGGGTGGTTTGGGTAAAATGACTACATTAACATACTTTATGCCGATAAAGACTTCTTATAGTGTCAAAGATTATGCTAAAGTTTATATCCAAGAGTCGGCAAGGCTGCATGGGGTCTCACTATCTATCATATTGACTGTGTAGCCAATTCACATCTCGTTTTTGTAAGTTTTTTTAAAAAATACTTTGGTACAAAGGTGAACCTAAGTACCATATTTGATTCTCAAACTGATGGGCTAGCAAAAAGAACAACCCAAACATTAAAAGATATGTTTAGGGCATATGTGATTTATTTTGAGGGTGATACCTACCTATTATTGAATTTACCTACAATAATAGTTTTCATTCCAGTATTGACATGGAACTGTTTGAAGCTATGTATGGTAGAAGATGTATGTCACCGATGGGAAGGTTTGAAGTTGAGAAGATGTCCTTGATTGGATTAGATTTTATGGTTGATGCCATGGAAAAGGTGACAATTATAAGGAAAAGATTAAAGGGTGCCTAAAGTCATCAAAAGTCATACTCGAATATTAGGAGAATTTACCTTGAGTTTGATGAAGGTGATTAGGTGCCAGAGAGAGGATTCTTTATTATCGACTTTGGAATTTTATTTTCCTATCTTGGTGGTATCTATTTGAAGGTTTCACCTATGAAAGGGTTAATGAGATTTGGCAAAAAGGACAAGTTAGGTCCTAGATATGTGGGACGTTACACGGTCTTAAAGTGAATTGGGAAAGTATCCTATGAGATAATTTCCAATGGTAGCGATGGTTCTCCCGATGTTTTGTGTGTCTATGTTGAGAAAATTTATGGATAATCCAAATTCCATTGTTCCATTGAAGGATATCACTATCCAGGATAATTTGATATACGAAAAAGTATCAGTTGAGATTCTAGACAGTTAAGTGAAGATTACATGATAAGGAGATTGTATTTGTCAAAGTATTATGAAGGTACTAATAAGTCGAGAGTGTTACTTGAGAAGCGAAGGCAAACATAATGAAATGATATCCTTACTTATTTCCTCCTATTAAAGTCTAAAGTACTCAAATATGAACTATTCCTCCAATATTCTTGTGTATCCACTCATCCTTGTCATATTTCATGTGTACATGATTATAATATTATTTTCACATGATGTTTGATATATAAGTTTGATGATTTCATGACATTAATGTTTACGTTACATTTTTGCATTCATGTTGGGTTATTAGTGATGTTTCTATTCTGCTTAGTCTTGCTTTTATCTCATTGAGGACAAATGATCCTAAAGGGGAGATATTGTAATACCATGTACATGAAAAAAATCTGGAAAATGGAAAGTTGTAAGAATTTTGAAACTAAAAAGCCATACAATTCTCTATATATTAGCAGTTTCTTTGGGATATTAATGGTTTCTTTAGACAAATCATATGCAAAAGACATACTTTAACTTTATCCTTAAGTCTATTACAAATGCTATACAAATGCAATACAAATTCATATACAATGCTATACAAATGCAATACAAATCCAATACAATGCAGTACAAATCCTTTTGTTTTAATAATGGTGTGGTGTTATACGTTTGTTAATAATATAAAAAGAACTTTAAACCAGATCACTAGTAAAATAAAAGGATTAGTATTTCATTGTATTGAATTTGTATTGCATTTGTATTATGAGCCCATCTATGGCACATGGATTAAACCACAGGCCGTAGATAGGCTTCATGGTATGGTTCACAAAAATTTTGAACACTGGAGGTTTGTGTACGAAGCATTCTACATGTTGTATATGGAATCATAGCTAGAAGATATGAAACATCTCAATTCACAAGATTACATTTTGGTTTATCAATAGGATCACAGTACTCAAATTATGACATAATCTGGGTTTTTTCCCTCTTGACTTTGGAATAACTGGGATGAAATTTCCATTACAATCTTAACATATCAACACAACTACTGATGAACCATTCTAGATCTTACACATACCACATAAACATGTCCAAAAAGTCAAATCCATTCCCAAAAGGTTATCCAAACCTACCTCAATGCAGAAACACTCTGACAAGCTTTCAATCAACTTAAATCTCCAACAGATCCCCGAATTGATCAAATGCTACCAAAAATAGATACTATGGATGAACAATTGAATTTTGATACCCGTATTGACATGAATTCGGCTTAGGATCAAAATAATCAAAATTAGAGCTAAAATTCAAAGTTCCTAAATCTAGAAATTGACTTTAAAATCAGGTTCTACATGAAAAATGAAGTCTGTGGATGACAATCCCACTAAAATCGAGTTCAAATCGAATGAAATTACCATTTAAAGTTTTGAAATCATAGACTAAAAGTCCCCATATTTTCTATCAACATCATGAAATTCAAGATAAAATCAAGATACAAACAATGCAAAAAAAAAAAAAAATTAAAATGAGGTTAGAAATTGTTACCACAAATAATTCTCCAAAAATCTATGTCAAAAATAGCCCAAGAATCTTGAAAAGTTTTAGAATGGGATAAATATGGAGGTTCATGGATTTATCATTATCAAGGTAAGAACTTTTCTCCGCAAACGCGGAGGCCAATGTCAATTAACCCTCCTTTAATGCAGGCCCATGTTCAAGAGCGTGGAGCTCTGGGTATGCTCCTTCCGTGAAAGCGGGCAAGGACGCTACCCTTCACGAATGCGTGAAACAAGGCATGAACATAGAGTGTAATGGGTACCTGTATTACACCACCAATATATAAGTTTATTGATGTGCTCCCAAAATATAACACATTTGATGCCTAAAATAAGGGATTTTGTGAGTTCTTAATGTGAAGTTTTATGGTTTTTATGTGTTTTTATGTTGATCTTGCAGAAAATTTAGGTTATGGTTTTGAAGAAAAGTTGTAGATTTTGCTGAAGCATAGGCCATACGAGTCCACCTATGAGTCGTAGCCTAAGCTACGAGTCGTAGGGTGTGTCATAGCAGGAAACAACGATAAAAAATTAGAAATCTACCAAGTGAAGGTCATCCTACGAGGTCATCCTACGAGTCATATGACACACTATGACTCGTATAGGTGGGATCGTAGTAAGAATCAGATAGCCAAAATGTTGGACCAAAACCTGAAGGCCAAGACAACGAGAAGGGCATACGAGTGATAGCCCAAGAAAAGACTCGTCAGTTGATCATACCATTTGAGTCCAAGATGCCAAAACCCTAATATGAGACCCCGATTACGACTCATAGGTCAACCTAAGAGTCATATATGTGAGGCATACCAGCTACCTGCTAGGATTTATTTGTATACACTATAAATACTTTATGTAGGGTTTTCATTTCATATCAGACACCGTATAGACTTAGAAAATTGCTCTTGAATATTCTCTGAAGAATATTTTAGGGTTTCACTTTAGTTTATTATTTTCTCTTGGAAAACCCATTTTGGCGATTGCAAATCTTATGCTATACACTTTGGAAATCTATCAAGCTTGTGGGTTTGCAACTTGTGGTGTCTTCAGTTTTATTGTTGTTGGTAAAACTTTCAACTATATTTATTATTTACATTTTTATGTTTTTCCTTAGCCATGAGTAGCTAAGCACCCACAACTTGAGGTTGTGAGAATATAGGTAGTTGACTTGAGATGACCTAGGGTTTGTGCATGTCTATGATTGGGATTTTGTAGGTTTTTTCTACTTCCCTTCATTATTAATGTTTCTTAGTGGTGGCCAACACCAAACTCTGCCTACTATCACGATCCTGACCAAGGTAGTGATGCATAGGAAAAGGAAGTAGATGGCAGGATTCGGTTGATGTGCTCTCATCTAATTAACCAAGCCTGACTAAGGGGAGGTTGAATAGGACAATCGGTAACAGTTAGTTGGCAAGCCATGGTAGCCGACCAAGCGCCATGGTGAAATTCGACCTTCACCTTCACAAGAGGGCTGGAAGAACCTAAGTTACCATTCTGCATGCAAATCTCCAATTGTAGTTATGTTATAAAGGTTAATCGAGTCAACGAACTATAGGGAATACAATTCCCAAGTTGTCCCCAAGATTGAGTGTTTTCTGGCATTATAGTTAGTGTTTATTTTATTTGTTTTTGAATCAACCCCCCATCCCCCCGATTTATTTAGAGATTGTAGTCACAAATGCTAGAAATGATTAGTAGTTAAGTCTTGTAGTCAAGCCCTATATTCCCTGTGGATTCGACCTTAACCTTGGTCAGGTTAATTGTTGACAGCGACCGCTTTCTTATTGGAGCACTAACATATTCAAAAATTATGGTGTAGTTGCCAGGGAATACGGCTAGGTGTTGACTTAAATTCACTATTAGTTAGTTCTAGTATTGATTTCTAGAATCTTGTGTATTTTACTTTTGTTTTTGTTTTTCTTGTTTGAATTTGATTGTACGGTGTGCTAGGTTGTATGCCCAGCACAAGGAGTGAAGGTGAACCCTTAGCACCGATTAATCTAGAGATCCATAGACTTTTCAAAAGAATGGCTTAAGTGAATGAAGACGTTGCAATTAAGAAAGAGATAAATTTGAATGATTAGGATATAGGAAGAGAGGAGAATCCACTACCAAGGGATAACATGCCCAACTTAGGGATTTCAATGGAAACACTTATGGCTGGAATCAGTACCAATTAAACCGTATAGCGATGGATGTGACTGGTTTTATAGTATTGCCCTCTCTACTGTAGATGCTAAGTACGTAGTATCAAGTAGATTGCTCCAGATGATCCAAAACCATGGTTTATTCACAGGGCTACCATTAGAGGATCCCTACTGTCATCTCAAAAATATTGTCTTTGTGTGCAAAAGTGTCATAGGGACACAAAATATTTCTATTGACACTATTGGATTGAGGATGTTTCCATTGTCATAAACTGACAATGCAGCTTTATGGTTGTCTGAGCTTCCTCCGGGTACCATAACGAGTTGGGCGGAGCTGCAGAGGGTGTTTTGAGAAAGATATTTCCCAAGGTCAAAGGAATTGAAGCTTAAGGACCAAATTGAAAAATTTGAGCAATTCCCTGGAGTCTCCTTTAGCACTATATGGGAGATATTCCCAAAATGCTTAAGGATGGTCCCCGAGCATAAAATTGTAGACGATGCTTTGCTGGAGATCTTTTATAGAGCACTTGATGAAAATAGTAAAGCTTGTGCCAACATGATCATAGGAGGTATTTTTCTTGACCAACCATTTGATCTAGTAGCTGAAAGGATGGAACAAGTGGTGAAGACCAACAGAGCATGTGGTCAAAGTGAGTGGGGTACAACAAAGAGTTCTTGTACGGTTACCATAAATAGTGAGCAAGCAAAGGTGATTGAAGAGATTATAGAACAACTTGCTCAACTCCGTACGGGTACAGACTTGGTTTTAAAGCAAAACCAAGCAAGTGTGCAAGCAGTAACTCATCAAATGCCAAAGACTCCAGTGTATGATGATCAATTCTTTGATGAGGATGCATTCTTTATAAGCAACCAAGCGGCGGGTTTCTGGAACAACCCCCAAGGATCCAACTTGGATTATTGGAGACAAGGTTGCAGGAATCAGTGTCGGAACTTCAATCAAGATGAAGCATACAGTGATAATAGAGGTGGATACTATAAGAGAGAAAGAGTGCTAGATACAGAATGGGGAAAAAGCAAAGGTTACAGGAATGTTCCCTATGTGCCACCACATAACTCGTGACTCCGGGTTGAGTAATTCGAGGATTAAAGAAATGTTCCATAAATTGTTGAAGAGGGTGGATTAGCATGATGAGACTTTAAAAGGGAGGAAAACAGATATCTCAAGCATAAATCAGAATGAGACTTTAAAAGGGATGAAGACAGATATCTCAAGCATAAATCAGAAAATCGAGTCTCACTCTGCGGCTATCAAGGAACTTGAACAATAATTCGGGCAAGTGTCTTCACAGTTGAACCAATGCCAGAAGGGCACCCTACCTAGCAACATGATTTGAATACCTAAGAACGAAGGGCATTGGATGGCTAATAAATACTTGGAGTGGAAAAAGCACTATGGACCCCCTATAGCAATTGTTGATGATGAAGTTGAGGAGAGAGCCATTGATAGCAAGGTGATGAGTGAGGAAGAAGGTCCAAGAAGTAAGGGAGTAGAGGACCAAGAGGTAGGAGAGCAAGAGAAAGCCAAATCAATCCCAAAATTACCTATTCCATTCCAACAAAGGCTTAGGAAGAAGGAAGAAGATGGCAAGTTCAAGCATTTCTTATCAATGTTAAAACAACTATCCATCAACATTTCTCTCTTGGAAGCCTTGGAGAAAATGCCTAGATATGCCAAATATATGAAAGATTTGGTAACAAAGAAATGCACTTTGAGCAAAGAGCTCTCGCAAGAGCTCCTATAATGTAGTGCAATCAAGACCAAGTGCCTTGTACAAAAGCGTGAGGACCCCGGCGCATTAACTATCCCTTGCACCATTGGTGACATTGAATTCGCAAAAGCTTTATGCAAATTAGGAGCTAACATCAATCTAATGCCTCTAGCCTTATTCAAAAAGCTTGGCCTTGGCACTCCTACCCTGACGAGAATGAGGTTGCTCATGGCAGATCAAACCATTAAAAAACCTAAGGGAATCCTGTAGGATATACTTGTTAAAGTTGATAAATTCATTTTTCTAGCGGATTTCGTGATCCTTGACTGTGAAGTTGATTTCGAGGTACCCATCATTTTGGGGAGACCTTGTCTGGTCACTGGGAGAGCTCCAGTGGATATGGATTCGGGTTAACTTTGATTTAGGTTGAATGATGTTGAGGTCGTGTTCGATATTCGCCAATCCATGAAATATCTAGACGAGTTCAAGAGTGAGGCATGGACCCTTGATAATTGTTGATGAAGGACGATGACAAAGTTGAGCCATGACGTTAAACATAAAGCTTCTTGGGAGGCAACCCAAGCATTTTGATAATTGTTTGTTTGTTTGAGACTTAGGGTAGTGGAGTAATTGTTTGTTTGAAACTAGAAGACATTGATGCAGTTATAATATTTTGAAGATTGCTATGCTTTAAGACCTAGTTTGTAGGTAGAAATTGGAAGAACTGAAAACCTGAAAAATGGGACTTAAAGTAGCTTCTACGAGCAGGCCTATGAGTCATAGCCTCCACTATGACTCATAGTCATGCTTTGTAGAGGGAAACAAAGAGTATCTAAAATTGGCACATACACTACGAGCCAACCTTACGAGTCATAGGTCCCCTACGAGTCGTAAGTAGGGTTTGTATTGCCAGATATGATCCCTAAAAATTTTTAAGAGTGTTGGGACTATTATGAGATCAGGACCTACGAGTTGTAGGACAATATACAACTCGTAGTTTGGGTCTCGTAGCCCTAATCAGTAGATTTTTAATTCATAACATGGCTTGCATATATAAAGGGTCAAAATAACAGTTGACCCCTTAAACCAAAATTTTCACCTTAAGTCGCCAACCCACCCCAAATTCAATCCGTATTTCTCGTCTCCGACAAAAATCCTAGCTACCCACATCATTTTCCAGCGAAGATTTCGGCGAGACTATTAATCTTAGCGTTTTTGGCGTGGTTTTGAATTTCCTTTGCTTTGGTTTACTTCTTCAATCGATCGGTAAGCTCAATGGTTAAATTTTGAAATCTTTTGTGGTATGTTTGTTCCATATATGAGTGTGTGTTTGGTTTGATCATGTTAAATCATGCCATATAGTGATTATTGAACTAGACTTGTAACCTAGGGTTTTCAGGTTTTTAAGAGTTCACGTGTAAACCGTATCTTATTGAAATTCTTACGTGTGTGATAGTGAATGCGAAATTTGTGATTCATGGAATGTATGTGTGATTGCTGCCGACTCATGGTCTAAATTTTTGTCAGTATTGGAACTAAGGAGTTGTGGATGTGATGCTTCTGTTTCAACCTATGGGATTTGGTTGTTGTTATGCATGAAAATTGCATCCCTTGGAATGTTTTATAGTTGTCAAGTGTTAGTTTGGAAAGTATATTATTTTTGGTGTTCTTGACGTAATGTGCAATTCGTTTGGACTATTAGGCATGATGGTTATTTTGAATTTTTGATGTTATTATAGAATTGATCATGTGCCATGTACTTTGTATTGCTCTTATGTGCCAAGTTAGTTGGAACTATGTGTTTAGTTGTGCTTTGCATGGGAAAATGTTAGGCACTACAGGTGGCTTCTGTGTTCAGCTATAATTTGCTCCTATGACTCGTAAGTTCCTATATGAGTCATAGTAGCCCCTTGTAGCAAGCAACAGTCATCTGTAGTTCCTTCATATTTCTTATACGATACTTACATATGACTCATAGGGCTTGCTACGACCCGTAGTGAGGGTCTCATAAGCTTTTCTAAGTTATTGAAAATGTTTCTGGAAATAGGTACGCGACCAAGACTATGATTCATAGGATATCCTATGAGTCATAACTGTGTCTCATATCTATGATCAGAAAGCATTTTTGAAGGCATACTGGTTCTATGTGGCTACTAAATGACTCGTAGGCCACCTTACGAGTTGTAACTGCACTCGTATCTGCAAACCTATAGTTGCTTCAGTGAAAGTTTATTGTTGATTCATTTTTGTTCTTTGTTCCTCGATTGTGTGAATTGTTCATCTTAATACCTACATGGGTCAATGGTTGATTTGTAGGTATAATGCCTCCAAAGGACAAGCGAGCAATCCTAACCTTTCAAAGGAGATTGGTGGATAAGTTTTCCAAGACCAAGAGATCCGAGGGCTGGGGAATAGGGTCAGGATAGACCCCTTGGAATATGTGCCTCAGACACGGGCCCATACAACTTGGGAACCTCTGGAAGTGAGTAGTGCCTCCCAGTCTAAAGAGGTAGTAAAAGAGGTTGAGAGAACTGGCTCGGGGAGTTGCTCAGCACATATGACTCCTACACATTCCGGATCCAAGTCATAGTCTGAGAGCACTTCTTAGCCTCAGTAGGAGGAAGCCAAATCTTAGCCCCTGGTCAATCCCAGATGGCGCGTTGTAGGCATGAAAGAAATATATGAACAGGGGTTGGAGCCTAGAGGACAAAGTAAGTCGGTCCGCCAATTTCATGAGGAGTCCAGATTGAACACCGCCGGATTAGATAGAGTACCCGAATTAGATTCTGGGTTGGATGAGCATGGACTTTGATGGACCGCACAGTAGCTGGGAAAATATGCCCCTTATGTAGTTTGTGAGTTCTATGCAGCATATCTTGCTATACTCCGTCAGGGGCTGCCTAAGAATAAGAAGCCTATTGAACAGTTGAGGCTAGGGTGGTAACAATTCCGGGGAGAAAGGTTGATATCTTGGAAGAGATGATCTGACAAGTGTAGTTTGGGCCCACTTATAGAGTACCTCAGTCTACTGCAGAATATGATCGCCGTATTGATAAAATAAGGAGAGTGGTGACTGGAAAGGACATCAGGACTAGGACAGAGCTTCTACAGTGGATAGTCAGTCAGATATGCGAGGATGGTGTCGAGTTGATGTGCGTCACAAACCACACAAATCCTTTATTAAAATCCCAACTCTCATTCCAGGCCAAGTTTTGGTGGTCCATTATCTGTTGGCGTATTAGGCCAACCTTCATGGATAATGTAATCACCCTGGAGAGAGCTGAATTGTTAGCCAACATTCTAGCTAGCTATGATATAGATTGGCTCCAGATCATTTCTGAGCAGATTCACGAGGCTGCAGCTCAGTCGAACACCTCATTATAATTTCCAGTTCTAATCCATCAATTATACAGTGCAGTTGGTGTTCCTATCTACCCCCACCGAGATCCTCATGTAGAGGTCACATGCACCATGGATCCCATCCTGATAAAGGCTGATGAGAACCCGGTGGCCTCACCACGAGTAACTCCTCTAGCTATCCCAGAGCCATTCTTGGTAGAGCCTCGAGATACAGGTTCACCTCTAGCTCCTACCGGCACTACTTCGGCTATTGCAGGGCCTACACCAGCGATAGAGATCGAGTTTACACCATCCTCCAGCACTCCAAAAGTAGCAACAGCTACTTTTCAAGTTGACCCTCTTTTCTCTGCTATTGCATTTCATGCTTTATTACATAGGGTGGCTGTAACAGTAGCTGTAACAGAGGGCAGGTTATGTGAATTGTTAGCATGGGTTTGGCCATTGATTGATCAGACTGCTCGGGACACCGAGGAGAGGATGAGGGAATTTACCCGAGATTTAGTTGATGAGAGAGTCCGAGCAGTGGATGCCCGGGTCAATACGTTTGGGACTAGAGTCCACAGGAGGCTCAAGGGAGCTAGGCCTGTCAGCACGAGTGTGGTGACTATAGAGTTGGCCAAGTTCAAGCCCGACTTGTTATAGATTTTGGCATCCCTGTTCCAGTCTAGAGGTAGCACCAGTAGATGATGAGGCATTTGATTAGCTCACCGAGTGTCTGGACACCCGTGGGAAGAGGCCCCTTGAGCATGTTGATCCAGGGCCGACCCTAAAGAGGTCGAGACTTGAGAAAGAGGAGCCCAAACCAGAGGAGGTGATGCAAGAGTCGCTACTTCTTGCGGCCATTCAGAGAGATAGAGTGGAGCACACCCCACATGGAGAGGCTACCTTAGGAGTAGCTACAACGCAGGTAGTTGAGGAGGAGTGGCAGACCCAGGACCCCGGAGATTAGCCTGATACTAGTGCTTGAGCACCATGATGTTTGACCCTAGCTCTTATTTTGCTTTATGGATATCCTATCCTTGTGTTAGAAAATATTGTTTTTATGTTGGTTATTGCATGTTTTTGTTGGATAATGTTTTTATGTTGGGTTTTGGATACTAGTTTTGTTAATTATTAGTTTTTAATATCTATATATCTATGTAATGTTTTCATTTTCTCATCTTAGTTTGTTTTTTTACTTTGAGGACAAAGTATCATGTTTTTGTGGGGTGGTGGAAGTTATGGATTAAGGTGAAGTTTGAGTAGCCTCAAGTCCATAACTTCCCCTATTTTTGATCCCAAGGTTTTCTTGTCGTGTTTCTTTTTCCTTATGGATGTTTAATTTTCTGTTGAACCGACATGTTTTAGGAAGTATAGATAAGTTATAAATACATAACAATGTTATTTGTTGGCATATATATTATTTTTATATGTTCTTTAAATTTTGGTAAAAATTAGGTACCCTCAAAAATATTTTTCGATTGTGGTTATTGATGCATTCATACATTTTGAGTATCTGACAATATTTGTTCTGATTTTGTGAAGGTAAGCTAAGGCTAGAAGAATGACCTATGAGTTTATACTTCATTGTGTGTGCAATGCCATGTGTGTTGTCAGCTTATTTTATCGCATTAATGTATCATGTATGGACTCAGAACTTGCCCTAGAACTCTAAGATTGGTCTAGTGATTTGGTTGATTTGGAAGTGATCTTAGGCCTTTGTTTGGATAGTAAGCCCACTTTTGGCTAAATTACCTACCAAATGAACTAGTGAATCCCTTGTTCCAAATGTTTGAGTTTCTTATGTACGTAATTCTTTCTTGACACCTTGCTAACTCTACCTTGTTAGATTGAAATACCTTTTGGATTGAAATACCTTGATATTGGCCCTAATCTATCCTTGAACATGTCAACCTTGATTGAGGCTAAAAGCCTAAGTTGAGGGTGACTACATTGGTGGCCCTGGTTCGAGGCATAGATATTGTGTACTTCACCTTAGGCTAAAAGCCTAAGTTGAAGGTGGCTCTTACTGTGGTAAAGTAATAAAAATGAGGTAGTTAGTTGAGGTGAATAGAAAGAAAATGAATAATAATGAATTAGGTGAAGAAAAAGAAAAGAAAAAGTGCCTTGAGTTGAAAAGATTTGCAAAAATGAGTTTAAAATTGAGGCACAACTGAAAAGTGAAAGAAGAAGCTCGAGAAAAGCTTGAAATGGTGGAATAAGGGAGAAGTTAGTGAAACTGGATGGGTTGTGAAGGTAAGAGTGTTGGTAAGCATGGTTCAAGGATAGATTTTAGTCACTAATTACCTAAAATGCTATACCAAAGACCCTTGAGCCTATGTTACAAGATCTTAAGTCCTAAAGTGATCCAAATCCACTTTGTCACCAAACCAAAAGATGAGTATAGGGGCAACTTATGGTGTTAGTCATTGTGTATGAATTTAAATTGTGAGGGTGAGAATATTTGCTCAGTCCCTAAATTATGAATATGTTTGAGTGAGTATAAGGGACTGCTTTCTAGTGAAGGCATTTGTACTGCTTAAGTAGCATATGACTATACCGGTGATTGTGGACTGTTGATGCTCTTTAGCTTATCATAGTTGGATTGCCAAGTATGACATTGTGATCTTGTTTTGCTGAATATGTTTGAAACCCTATTTTGAAAAAGGTATTTGGGTACCTAAATCAGAGGAGTCGATGTATATGCCATTAGTATACCTGCTACGTATTTCTCCTATTTTCTGAATTTCACGAAAGAAAGAACTCACTCTTAGTGATGGTGATAACGGCTTCTTTGTCTATGTAGATTGTGTCATCACTTGAGGACAAGCAACAATTCTAAGTTAAAAGGTTTGATGGGCTCCCAAATTACAACATATTAATGGCTAAAAAATGATTTGTGAGTTCTTAATATGACTTTTATCATTTTTATGTATTTTTGTGTTGATCTTGCAGAAAATTTAGGTTGGCATAATTTTGAAGAAAAGTTGCAGATTTACTGAAGCATAAGCCATGCGAGTCTACTTACGAGTCGTAGCCCAAGCTATAAGTCATAGGGTGTGTCATAGCAGGTAACAAAGACCAAAAATCAGAAAACTGCCAAGTGAGTCACTCCTACGAGGCCATCCTAGGAGTCATATGACATACTACGACTCGTATAGGTGAGATTATAGCAAGAATCAGAGAGCCAAAATGTTGGACCAAAAACTGAAGGCGAAGACTACGAGAAAAACATATGAGTCATAACCCAAGTAACAACTCATACCAGTGGGTCATACCAGTTGAGTCCAAGATGCCAAGACCCTGATACAAGACCCTGATTACAACTCGTAGGTCACCCTATGAGTCGTATCAGCGAGGCATACCAGCTGCCAACTATCTTTTCTGTATATTTTTTAGGGTTTATTTGTATACATAATAAAAACTTTACGTAGGGTTTTCATTTCATATCAGACACCTTGTAGACTTAGAAAATTTCTCTTGAATATTCTCTCAAGAATATTTTAGGTTTTCACTTTAGTTTATTGTTTTCTCTTGGAAAACCCATTTTGGGGATTGTAAATCTTGTGCTATACACTTTAGAAATCTATCAAGTTTGTGGGTTTGCAACTTGTGGTGTCTTCACTTTCATTGTTGTTGGTAAAACTCTCAACTATGTTTATTATTTGCATTTTTGTGTGTTTTTCCTTAGCCATGAATAGCTAAGCACACACAACTTGGGGTTATGGTAACCATGGGTAGTTGACTTGAGATGACCTAGGGTTTGTGCATTTCTATGATTAGGGTTTTGCATGTATTGTTTAATTTCCTTCATTATTAATGTTGTTTGGTAGTTGCCAACACTAAACCCTGCCCTACTATCACGATTCCGACCAATGTAGTGATGAATAGGAAAAGGGAAGTAGATGACAGGATTCAATTGATGTGTTCTTATCTAATCAACCAAGCCTTACCAAGGGAGGTTATCTGGGACAATAGGTAACGGTTAGTTGGCATGCCATTGTAGCCGACCAAGCACCATGGTGAAATTCAATTTTCACCTTCACAAGAGGGATGGAAGAGCCTAAGTTACTGTCCAGCATGCAAATCTCCTATTTTAGTTATCTTATCAAGGGTAATCGAGTCAACAAACCATGGGAAACACAATTCCCAAGTTGTCCCCAAAATTGAGTGTTTTCTCGCATTATAATTAGTGTTTATTTTATTTGTGTTTGAATCACAACCCCCCC
>JAOTQR010000011.1:16060609-16083897 GCA_025774065.1 Solanum ossicruentum | reverse complement strand
GAGATTGCGGGGATTTGAAATTTCTGGTGTTATGCGGTGGTATGGCGCGAGTTTGGAGGTCGCCATCGTTCCCGTCCTATATGCATTACTTTGATATATTTTTTAAATAAAGAATTATTTTGATGTTTGCATACAGGTTTGACTCATATATTGTTATTTGGATTATTACTCTCATGTATATTTTGTACTTTCCGCTTTACATATTCGGTATGTACTTCGTCCTGCCCCTCTTCCTTAGGGGAGGGGGGGAGGGGCTGCATTCATGCCCGCAGGTACCAACGTATAGGTTAGGGAGCCATCTTCTTAGGATCTCTGTCTACCGTTGAAGTGCTCCTTTACCTCAGGAGCAAACTTTTGGTATATACATGTACCCTATTTTCTATATTTTGCATTTACGTATATTCGAGGGTATGACGAGGCCCTGTCCCGTCCTATGATTCAATTCGTATATATAGAGGTCTGTGGTTCATGTGGGTGTGGGATATTACCTGTGATATAATTACGCATGTATGATACTTTTGTTGGGCGGTTCTACCGCAGCGGTAACCTTGTCGGCCCGCATGTATATATATATGTGTGTTTATAGATGTTTGTGGTATGTTGGGATTGTTGGTTGCAGGTGTGGTTAGTCAGTAAAACAGAAGAAATTCTGCCGAAATTTTGGTAGATTCCTTAGCTATTATAGTTAGAAATCCGATTTAGTGTTTGTCTGGGTGCCCAATCGGCACTAAGCACGGTCCCTGGATTGGGTCGTGACAATAATAGACATAAAATAAAACATAATAATACTTCCTTAAAATACTTCTTGAAAATCTTGAACTTACTTCACTGATGAAAATAATGCATATGGAATACCATGACAAGATTCTTGAATAACTTTGATCAGAAAAGGGTCCATATGATATAAGAAGCATGAACCATAAATTAGAGATCAACAATAGTGCGAATTTCCATAATATAATCAAGAATCAACAACAGGAATAAAGAGAATTCAAAAATTATGAACTTTGAGGTAAAAACCCCAAGTTTCAATCTTAATAATTGAAATTATAGATGTAGGGCGTGAGAAAAAACGTATTCCTCACTATGATAGCATTACATACCTTAAATTCTTCGTAAATCCTGATGAAGAACCCTAACTTAAAGAAGAACAATCAAGAAGGTCTTTCCTGAAATTCTTGAATTCGTTTTTTTGAAAATCCTATGATTAAGAATTAAGATTTCTTATATCGATTCATGAATTTATGCAGGAGTTTGGATTGTGAAGTTTGAAACCTCTGTAGAAGAACTTATCTTGATGAAGAATCATGAAAAAGAATCCTAACTTCATGTGTCCTTAAAAATTCTTGAGTGTCCAAGTTTAGCAGTGAAGGAAAGGGATTTAATTATGAAAAACTTATTTTCTACATGTTTGAGGATATTAAAATAACTCCCCAAAGGTTTATAGGACAAAAATACTCTAAAAAAATATTATAAGAGGCATCATCTGGAGAAAACATCATGGACCTCGGCCTGGTATGTGCGGTTTTAGTAAAATTGTCATAACTTTTTACTCTAAACTCGAAATAAGGCAAACTTGGTGAATCTGAAAAGAAGACTCAAGACTTTCAATTGACGGATTATGGGCCATAATTCTTTATATTCTACGAGATATGGTCATTTGAAGTTAATCCTTATATGAAAGCATGCGAAAACTTTGTTGATAGAAATTATTTGGACTCGACTTGATGTAAAAGATTCTTTATTACCCTTGACCATATCTTAAACCTTTTAAATACTTAGGAATTGATCCTAACATATATCTATACAATTTGAAGTTATTTGATCACCTAATCTTTATAGAATCTTGCATCAAAACTCAAACAATAAGGCAACTTTTAACTCAACTTTATGTTAGAGGGTTCTTGTAACTTTAATTCATCTACAACCTATTACTACACTAAAGAATTGTCTTTGATGCCTATGTTCAATTAATAATCATCTGGCACAACTTTATACATATATGAAGAATGGTTTAGTCTTAGCTTAAAAACATTTTCGAGGGGGGGGGGGGGGCGCTATATCAACCTAAACTCTTTTGCCTCCATAGTTTGTCTACAAACCTCCAATCTACCATTAACTTTGCCTTGAGTTGCATCATCAACACTATGTAGACTGCAAATAACATATAAAATGGAACCTCTTCCTGAATAGTCTACGTCAACTCATCCATCACCAAGGCTATTAAGAAAGGACTAAGAACTAATCCTGGAGTAATCCTATCTCATATTGGAAGGACTCCGATTCTCTTCCCAACATTCTAATTCGAGCCTTGTCTCCATCATACATATCATTTATTACCCTAGTATAAACCACCGAGAACCTCTAGTCTCCATACACCTTCAAAAGACATCCCTCAGGACTTTGCCATAGGTCTTGTCAAAGTCAATGAACACCATATGTAGATCTATCTTCCTTTCCCTATATTTCTCCACCAGTCTCTATATAAGACGATCTTCTAGACATGAACCCAAATTGTTTCTCGAAAATGAACACACCTTTTCGCACTCTCATCTCCACTACTCTCTTCTAAATCTTCATATTGTGGTTTAGCAGTACAATGAATATATAACATAAATATATTTTCAATCACTTAAACAGCATGGTTAGTTGTTACTTATTTTCAACTGAATTCTTACTTAATCATAATAAATTAATGTGCTTTGACATATGATAGATTAAATTATGTTTCCTTTTTTCGTCTCTCTTATCTTTTTAGTATAGTACTTTCTCTATCCTAAATTATACAGCACAATTTGAATTTTGAAAAGCCAAACAATTTAATTTTGATCATGAATTTGGGCATGTAATTTTTAAATTTTTTAAATAAAACTTACATATTTGAAAAGTTACGTAAAAAGTACTATAAGTCTCGTACAAGCTCTTGAATATCTACGTTAAAGATAGCCATATATCTACTTGTCTGTGTTTGGTACTGAGCCCCTTAATGTCCCATTTTAATTTTCAGGGGACAATTGTGTTATGGTGAACAGCAATGATTCCGAAAGCAAGGCCTCCTCATTGTGATCTTCTAGTATCAGGTCAGCCATGTAAATCCGCAACACCATCTCAGTACACACTCTTGGTCTCCTCAATTATGCTTATGTCAATTGGTGCTGGTGATATTAGACCATGTTCGTTAGCATTTGGTGCAAATCAATTTGATAAGCGCGATAGTAATAATCATGATAAGAACAAACGCGTGTTGGAGACTAATTTTAACTGGTACTATGCTGCAGTCATGATCTCAGTTATTATTCCTATGACTGGCATTGTATATCTTCAAGATCACATGGGATGGAAAATCGGATTTGGAGTTCCTGCAATTATTATGTTCTCTGCTCTCCTCTTTTTTCTTGCTACTCCGCTTTATATCAAGGAAAAAGTTATCAACAACTTATTGAGTAGATTTGTTCAGGTTATTCTCGTTGCTTATAAGAATAGGAAACTTGCATATCCTGATCACAACTCTGGTTATCATCACAACAAAGGTTTAGAACATATCGTGCCAACGAGCAAATTGAGGTGTGAAAAACTTTATCTTGTTTAAGGAATGTGTTCAACTTTTGTGATAGCTGTAGTGTGTTTTCAATTTTTAGTTTCTTAAACACAGCTTGCATCATAAAATCCCCTGAAGATGTTAAGCAAGATGGTGTTGCAGTCGATCTATGGAGTCTTTGTACAGTTGAGCAAGTTGAGGAGCTAAAATCCCTCATTAGAGTCATGCCATTGTGGTCAACAGGGATCATGATATCGATAAACTTGAGCCAAAGTTCATTTCCTTTACTTCAAGCTAAAGCCATGGATAGACATATAACTAAAAGCGTTGAAATTCCAGCAGGCTCATTTGGGATATTTACCGTCATTGCTTTAACAGTTTGGCTTGTTCTGTATGATCGTGGGATCCTTCCACTGGCATCGAAATCAGAGTGAAACGAGTTCATATTGGAACTAAAGAAAGAATGGGAATTGGGATATCCTTCTCTTGTATGGCTATGTTAGTCTCTGGGATCATTGAACATATTAGACGAAGGAAAACGATCGAGCAAGGACTTTTGAACAACCCTGAGGGAGTGGTGGAAATGTCAGCTGTGGCTTGTGCCACAACATTGTTTAAATGGAATAGCAGAGGCATTCAATGCAATTGGCCATATTGAATTCTATTACTCTGAGCTCCCAAAAAGTATGTCAAGTATCGCAACTGCGTTGTTCGGACTAGGAACAGCTGTGGCAAATCTGTTAGCAAGTGTGATACTGAGCAATGTGGATCGTCTTACCAAAAGGGAAGGGAAAGAAAGTTGGGTTTCAAGTAATATCAATAGGGGACATTATGAGAACTACTACTGGCTTCTTGCTATTATGACTTGTTTTAATATGCTTTATTTTATGATGTGTAGTTGGGCATATGGACCTTGTGCTGAGAGCAAGAATAAGAAAATGGTAGAGGGAGATGATATATCTAGGCCAAGATCACCAGTCAGACCACTGCATGCTTAACTTGTTGAGCTAGTGGTTTAGTGTGTATATAGTAATTTTTAAGTAATTATGTTATAATTGCTTTTAGGTTATTGACTTTTTAATCGGATCATTTAATTGGTACCCTATCTATCTCTTTTTATGTGATTCACTTTTTTTTATTTAGTTTCAAGAAGAATGATATATTATTTAGTAGCAACTTAATATTAAATTAATAAAATAATTTGTAGGTTCGGTAATGTGCCAAAAAATGATTTATAGTCGCACAATTTATATTCAGTAATGTGCCAAAAAATGATTTATAGTCGTACAATTTTGGTTTGGTAATGTGGCAAAAAATTAAAAATCATAATGTGATTTCATTGAGAGTCGAACTCAAGACCTCCCCCGCTTACTAAATGGGTGCTTTAACCAACTGAGCTACCAAAGCTTGTTGGACTGCAGATATCACTTTCGTATTGTAGGTTAGTTTCTACTCTATCCTCATTTATCACCACGTAGAATGTTTTTAGGCCTTTATTTATTTTTAAAAAATAATCTAGTGCACTGAGCTTTACATTGACAGGATTGGAGGAAGAATCATATCCTCGAGGAGTGTGATATAAACAGTCTATTTTAATATAAGCATCAACGACTGATTCCATAACTCAAACCTAAAATCTATAAGCCACACGCGAAAATAATTTTACTGTTGGTTCAAGACTTTCCTTCGAGATCTACTTATTTATTTAGCTTTCGAATGTTTATGTGGCGACCAAAAGTGTGCGAGATTCAGTGGTTAAAATAACTGGAAATAAGTAGAGGCGGAAGTTTTACTTGCTGTAGAACTTACTAAACAGGAAGATAAATAATAATGTTACTCAAGATTGTCGATATTTGTTGACATGAACAAAGAATTATCATTCAAATTTTGATGGAGGAAAAAGCTACGCAGATATTTTGAGAAACGAAGACCACATTAATATGAAGATTTGTTAATTGAGAAGAAAGGCTCAATGATATGGAGTTTATTCTACTACGAACGGCTTAAACCATGTACGTAGCTTAGGATAGATAATAAGAAATTTATTTAGTTTTTTCCATGTACCAAAAAGGATAATAACATTGAAAATGCAATGGCCCATATCTTTCTATCTAAGATCATGCAAAGCCATCTCAATAAAATTGGAGTTTTGAGGTCAAACTTCATAGAGAGGGGTTAATTTTTTTTAGTTGACATATATAAATTGAATAATTAGAATATACTCGCTATAATCCTACAAATGAGATCTGGAGAAGTAGAGTATATACGAATATTATGATGTAAGAATATAATTCAATGAATAATATATAATATAAAGTTAAAATAATAAAATCTGAATAACAAATTTAAAAGTTTATATAATCATAATTTTGAATTTGATAAGTTGATATAATGACATTAAAATAGTATTGATTAGTTTTAGTGCTTGAGATTTGAAGAAGATATCAAAAAACAAATTTGATCTTTTTTTATAAATACACTATAATAGAGTTTGCATAATGTAGAAGGTTTGACTGTTTGAGAGACTTTAGAATATTTAATAATGAGAGGATAAAAATGGTGAAAGGAAAGTTAAAAAAGAAAACAAATGTAAGAATAATAATGTTAGATATCATTTGGTTGGAAACAAGTTATTCCCGGATAATTAGTTTTAGGATAAGTTATCATAGGATAAGTTATTCCAATAAGTTATTCCACCATGTGTATGGAATAACTTATTCTATCACTGCAAAAATGGTGGGATAAATAATGTAAGAACTACTTAATAACTCCAACCAAAAATGAGATAAGATAATCCTGCATTTTTATCCTTGGGATTATTATAATTTATCCCTCACACCAAACAGCTCCATAGTTTATAATAATCGTCGGAATATAAATGATGCAACAAAATAGATAGCTACATAATAAATGATTGTAATGACCTCCCAGGTCATTTCTATAATTTTGTGGCTACTTTATTGCTTTGAACATATATATAATGACCTTGGGCTATTTGTGATTTATTAGAACTGTGGGGATGGCTATTGGCTGAGTTCTTGGGGAGTTATGTGGATCTTTGAGTTAATCGGGAAATTATACCCGTAAAATAAGTTTTCAAGTAAAGTCCTAATAAACGGCCTCGGAATAAGATTCTGACAGTTCCATTAGCTCCGGAATGGTTGAATTAGGCTAGGAGCATGTCTGGTATAATTATATTGTGGCTTGTAAATTTAGCTGCTAGAACCGGTTAATAGTTGTGTCACGGCCCGAACCTAGGGCCTAGACGTGACCTGACGAATGGGGAACCCAAAGGGACCCCAAACAAGCCTCTTATCATATCATTACACATCCTTGGTCGCAGAAGTAATTAAACATCAACAAGAGAACATAAAATAAGGATAAAAAGGGGCTAAGGGAGTCTTTCATAGCTTAAAACATACAAGAATCAAAGCTCAAAGCATCATTACATTTGTCCAACAACACCTCTAATTTTAGAATTGAGCGGGGGCCAAGACAACTTTCTGGGCTCACCCTCATAGTCAAAAACATACAATAAAAGAAAGAGAGTCTTTGCATAACATAAGATCAAAAGATATCATCCTCGGAGTTGAGGACTTACCAAACTTGCTTCAAAGACAGTACTAGCCACACGGAGGAGGAAGATGATCAAGTGGAGCTCCGGTTCCTAGATGGTAACATCATGTAGGCATAGAGTATGCATTAGTACGTTTGGATGTACTAAGTATGTAGAATGCAATGCAACAAGAGATTGACAATATAAGCAAAATGCGTAAATATAGGCAATGGATGAGCATAGTAACAATATGGCATGCATGAATGTTACTTGAAGTAAAACATTCTTATATAGAATATGTTACATGTGTAGGAAGAGACCATCATGTAGAGACCAAGGCCTACCACCCCTTTGGCGAGGCGATTGAGGTACAAACCCCCAACATAGTTGCAAGGGCCTACCACCCCCCAAGTGAGGCGATTGAGGTACAAAACCCCCAACATGGTTGCACGGGCCTACTACCCCCGAGCAAGGCAATTGAGGTACAAATCCCCCAACATGGTTGCACGGACCTACTACCCTTGAGTGAGACAATTAAACATGGTTGCATGAGCCTACTACCCCTCGAGCGAGGCAATTGAGGTACAACCCCCACCACCCCAACATGGTTGTTCGGGCATACCATCCCCCGAACAAGGCGTGGTCAACTTGAAACACTATAGATACTATTCATGAAATCAACACATATATACATTCCTTTCATCATCATAAAGTCACTTAACTCATAAGTCATGCAATAGACCTTCAATAACTCCAAAACCCTTAACCGGACATTTTATCAAACACTTGGTGGGTGTGTAATACTAGTTCAAAATCATGTAATTGAAGAGTGAAATCATGTGAGAAAATTTAATGTAAATCGACTCCCCAACACTTGGTAACACCTTCATGCAAGATACATTAAAACCCTTCATCAAATCTCATCATAGAACATAGATTCCCAGCTCAAAAGATGCTTAAACAGTCCACACTTCATGAAAACCCCAACATAGTTTATAATCATATTCATAGTAAGAATACTCATAAGTAAATCAACTTGAAAACATGTAATTTGTTTAAAAAGGAAGGTTAGGCACCATGGGTGAAAGGACCAATGATTGAAACCCACATACCTCAACTTTGAAGATTCCCTTGATGAAGATTGGAATGGAGTTTGAAGCTTGAATGAAATCCTTAGATCCAGAATGAGATTGAGACACTTGAATTTTGATTGAAATATTTGTCTAAATGTTATAGAGGGATTTGAGGAATATCTTGAATGATACGAGGTTGAAAAATAACTAAGTATAGGTGTATTTAAGAATAGGAAAGCTTAGGCCTAAGGCCTCAAAGTTTTGGACTGAACTAAAAAAAACTGGCAACAAAATGTACAGGTCCACATCTAGTCCATAATGTGGACCCAATGCAGAGGGAAACTTTACACAGGTCCGCACCCTGGCCACGTCGCGCCAAGGGCATGGATCGATTCTACATAAGGAATTTTTGGGAAAATAAAATTTTGATACGATTGCTCTAAAATCAGGGTTATACCCTTTCCCACTCAATTTTGCCCTCTAATTATGAATATGAAGTCAGATTTTTCATATCAGGCATAGATTTTGAGATATATGAAAATTACGATTATGGACATTTCTGAGGCACATTTTCAGGTGCTTTTTGGGGTGTTTCAATATCTCACCCTTGGGAACATTTATCCCCAAATGTCAAAGAAACATATATAAAAGAATAATCAAGATGAGTTCAGCCCAACACATGAATGCAATAATGCACTTAAATATCATTTCAAAATCTCAACATAAGTGGCAAAATCACCATAAACTTGTCAGCATAAACATGAATGCTTGCAATGACATAAGGGTTAAAATATAAGACTTGAAATCACATAAAGGACTTAGATTAGTACCTTAGGCTTAAGTAGAATGAAAGAGATGGGGATATCCTTTTTGCATGTCTGCTTTGGCTTCCCATATGTCACTTTTAACTTGTTGATTCCTCCAAAGGACCTTAACGGAGGCTACATCTTGTTCCTTAACCTCTTCACTTGTCTATCCAAAATTTCTATTGGAACCTCTTCATAAGTCAAGTTGTCTTCAAAAACACCCACAATATCCAATAGCACAATAGCATTTGGGTGACCCACACACTTCCTCAACAAAGACACATAGAAGATCAGATGAACCAAGTCCATTTCACTAGGCAACTCCAACTCATAGGCTACCTTATCCTCAACACTCTATAAGGACCCATAAATATTGGACTCAATTTACCCCTTTTACCAAAACGAACAACACCCTTCATGGGTGAAACCTTCAAATAGACACAATCACCAACTTAAATTCAAGAACCCTTCTCCTTACATCGACATAGGACTTTTGGTGACTTTTGGCTGTTTTTAACCTCACTTTCTCCAAGGCCTCCATAACCAAATTCAGACCCAAAAAATCCATCTCTCCCACTTTAAACCACCCAACCGGTAATCTACAATGTCTACCATGAAGGGCCTTAAAAGGAGTCATACCAATACTTGCATGATAGCTATTATTATAAGCAAACTCAATCAATGGAAGATGGCCATCCCAACTACCCTTAAACTCCAATATATAAGCTCTAAGCATATCCTCAAGAATTTGGATAGTACTTTCGGCTTGGCTATCTGTTTAAGTGTGAAAGGTCATACTAAGCTTAACCTTGGTACCAAGACCTCTTTGGAAGGACCTCCAAAAGTGAGAAGTGAATTGAGCACCATGATCTAATATGATAGACAAGGGCACCCCATGCAATCTAACCAATTCATGAATGTACAATCTAGCATACTCTTCAACCCCATAAGTAGTCTTAGCCGGTAGGAAATGAACCAACTTTGTCATTCTATCAACCACAATCCAACAACAATAACATACCCAGTAGAATCCCACAAGTGGGGTCTGGGGAGGGTAGAGTGTACGCAGACCCTACCACTACCATAGAAGTAGAGAGGATATTTCCTATGAATCTTCATCTCAAAACCCATAAGCAGAAAGAAAACTAGATATGACAAGAGGAATGACAATATGTTAATAATATAAAACTAATACATAATAAACCAGATAATGCAAACACATGATGAAAAAACCTAACCCTACCATTAGCCTGCTACTCTAATTCGCGACCTCCACTTCTTTCTATCTAAGGTCATGTCCTCAGTAAGATTAAGTTCTGTCATATCTTGTCTAATAACCTCCCCCCAGTACTTCTTCGGTCTACCTCTACCCCTCTGAGTATCTCCCAAAACTAACCTCTCGCACCTCCTAACAGGAGCATCAATACTCCTTCTCTGCACATGTCCAAACCATCGCAATCAACCACAACCCAAATGGAATCAAAACCCCTTTCTAGTCTTAGGCAACCCAACCACAAAATCTATGTTGATTTCCTCCCACTTCCAAGTAGGAATCTCTATATCTTGGGCTAGGCCACCCGGACTTTGATGCTTGGCTTTCACTTATTGGAAATTATGGCAACTGGACACAAACTTAGCAATGTCTTTCTTCATACCATCCCATCAAAACACTTCCCTCAAATTTCTATAATAGTAGAACAGGGGTGAATAGAACAAGAAGAATTATGAGCCTCATCAAGAATATTCTCTCTCAAGTCATCAACAAAAGGTACACATAATCTACCTTGGTACCTAAAGGCACCATCTCCCTGTTGGAAAAAAACCTCCACATTATCATCTCTCACTAAGGCCTTCAATTCTAGCAAGGCGAGGTCAAGATCTTGCCTTATCATCACTTTCTCAATCAATGAAGATTTGAAACCAAAAACTACCACTACTCCACCATTGTCAATCTCCTCCAATCTAACTCCCAACCAAGTCAATCAATGGACCTCGCTAGCCACCTCTTTGTCACCATCATCAACATGAGCTAGGCTACCCATAAACATGCTACTCAAAGTATCAACCATAACATTAGTCTTACCGGGGTGATAATTCACACTCATATCATAATCTTTAAGAAGATCTAACCACCTTCGTTGTCTCAAGTTGAGATCTTTTTGAATGAACACATATTAGAGACTCTTATAATCAGTGAACACATTGACATGCACTCTATACAAATAATGATGCAAAATTTTCAAAGCAAATACCATGGCAATCAATTCAAGATCATGGGTAGGATAATTCTTTTCATGCACCTTAAGTTGCCTAGAGGCATAAGTTATCACTTTACCATTTTGCATCAAAACACATCCCAATCTAATTCATGAGGCATCACAATACACAACAAACCCTTCTGGTAGAGACAAGACAGGAGCAGAGACAAGCTTATCTTTTAAAGTTTGAAAACTCTTTCACACTCATTAGTCCACAAAAATTTAGCCTTATTTTGAGTCAACTTAGTCATAGGAGAAACAACAGAAGAGAATCCATTCATAAACCTCCGGTAATAACCCGCTAAGCCCAAGAAGCTTCTAATATCTGAGGGAGTCCAAGGTATAGGCCAATTTCTAATCACTTCTATCTTTTTAGGATCCACTTTAATACCATCCCCCCACACCACATGACCTAGAAAGGCAACATCTTGCAACCAAAACTCACACTTCTCATACTTAGCATACAATTTCTCTTCCCTCAATATTTGTAACACCACCTTCAAATGACTCACATGCTCCTCCTTACTATGGGAATACATCAAAATATCATTAATGAAAACCACCACAAACAAATCAAGGTAGGCTTTAAAGACCATATTCATAAGATCCATGAAGATAATCAGTACATTGGTCAACCCAAAAGACATAACCACAAACTCATAGTGCCCATACCTAATTTGGAAGGTCATCTTGGGAATGTCACACTCCCTCACCTTCACTTGATGATACCCGGACCGAAGATCAATCTTATAAAACTGACTAACCCCTTGAAATTGGTCAAATAGATCATCAATCCTTGGTAAAGAGTACTTATTCTTGATGGTGACTCTATTAAGTTATCGGTAATCAATGCACATTCTAAGGGACCCATCTTATTCTTCACAATAGCATAGGTGCAACCCAAGGTGATTGGCTAGACCTAATAAAACCTTTCTCCAACAAATCCCTCAATTGCTCCTTCAGCTCCTTTAACTCCGTCGAGGCCATATGGTAAAGGGGAATAGAATTGAGTTGAGTATTAGGAAGGAGGTCTATACCAAAGTCTATTTCCCTTTTGGGAGGAACACTGGGAAGATCATTAGGGAAGACAGCAAGAAACTCATTAACCACCAAAACCTACTCTATAGGAAGAACCTTAGACTTAATATCCCTAACCCTCACAAGATGATAGAGATACCTCTTAGAATCAACTTATGGTCTTTAATGCAAGAAATGAATCTACTCTTAACCACCACATCATGACTCTCCCACTCAAGAATGGGTTCATTTGGAAATTGGAATTTGACCCTACGAGTTCTACAATCAATAAAACCATAGTATGTATGCAACTCATCCATCCTAAGAATGACATCAAAATCCACCATATCCAACTCAACAAAATCACAAGACAAGATTTTTATGCAAAATGCAAATGGAACAATTTTTATAGACTCTTCTACCAACAATAGGTGCATCAACGGGAGTAGACACTTCATATGGATCACATAACAATTTGAGTTTAACATGAAACTTTTTGAAAACAAAAGGAGTAACAAAAGAAAAAATGGCACCCGAGTCTATCAATGCATACACATCAAAATCAAAAACTTTTAACATATCGATGATGACATTAGGCACCTTATCTGCCCCTTGTCTCCCTTGGAGAGCATAGAACCTATTGTGCCTTGGGGCACCACCTTGTTGACCACCTCTCCCCCTAGGAACTACATTATCCCCTTGTGGACGAACATCCTTACCCTTGTTACAGTTACGAGGACAATCTATCGCCTTATGCCCCACTTCCCCACAACTATACAAGCATTAGTATCCCTCAAGCATGGGCCACTATGACTCTTACAATATTTTGGACATATAGCATTAGGCACCATCCTACTATCACCTTGGAACCTCGGGATGTCATTGGAAAACCTTCTATTAGGAGCATAAGAAGACCCTTGGCCTTGATGAAACTGGCCACCTTTGAGACTTTGGAATTTACCATCAAAATGAGCCCTTTTGGCCTTACCTCTCCTTATTTTTCTAAGTTTCTCCCCTTCCAATTGTTCTTCATATGTCATTAAGCGGGACAAATATATGTCACTTATCAACACAGCAGCATGACACTCCTCATTAACCAAATTGGATATGCGCATCACAAATGAGTTCATCCTAGACCTTGGCTCGGCCACCATTTGTGGAGCATATTTAGAGAATTAGTTGAACTTGAGGGCATACTCCCTCACACTCATAGACCCTTGCTTCAAATTCATGAACTCCATCACTTTGACCTCCCTAAGCTTAAGAGGGAAAAACCGGTTAAGGAAAGCCATCTTAAGCTCCTCCCAGAGAATCATATTTTTGTTCCCCTTCTCCTCTTTCCATTGGGTAAACAAAATTTGAGCCATCACCTTAAGTTAGTACGCCGCCAACTCCGCCTTCTCCTCCGATCTCACACCCATAGTAGGCAACATTTTGTATACCTCATCAATAAGTTCTTTAGGGTCCTCATCCACTTTAGACCCATTGAACTCCAGTGGGTTCATCCTCATTAAATACCTTACCCTAGATGCCGGAGTAGGAGCATGAGGGGCTTGGGCATCTTGGTTGATTTGATTGGTCATGGCTTGAGCTAGCATGGCAATAGTATTCCGAAACTCTTCTTGAGCTGGTTATTCTTCGGGAGTGCGGGCTCTTCTTCCTCTTGGGATAGGCATGATCTAGCATAGAAAAGAACATTCATCATGGGAAAATCTTACCTTAACTTCTATAGCACGATATAGAGTAAGAAGAAAGGTAACATTTCCTAAAACGTCTCATAGCCTATTACTCATAGTCGTGGTGCACTTAACAACCATGAATAAGACTCTAATCGACGCGATGTGTTGAATGCAGAGGATCATTAACAACATAGTGCTCTGATACCATCTTTGTCATGACCAAGACCTAGGGCCTAGACGTGACACGGCGAATGGAGAACCCGAAGGGACCCCAAACAAGCCTCTTAGCATATCATTACACATCCTTGGTCACGAAAGCAATTAAACATCAACAAAAGAATATAAAATAAGGATAAAAAGGGGCTAAGGGAGTCTTTTATAGCTTAAAACATATTAGAGTCAAGAAAGTCAAAGCTCAAAGTATCATTACATAACTTGTCCAACAACACCTTTAAACATAGAATTGAGCGGGGGACAAGACAACTTTCCGAGCTCAACCTCATAGTCAAAAGCATACAATAAAAGAAAGAGAATATTTGCATAACATAAGATCAAAAGATATCGTCCTCGAAGTTGAAGACTCACCAAACTTGCTTGAAAGATAGTACTAGCCATATGGAGGAGGAAGATGATCAAGTGGAGCTCCGCTTCCTACATGGTAATATCATGTAGGCATAGAGCATGCGTTAGTATATTTTAATATACTAAGTATGTAGAATGCAATGCAATAAGAGATTGGCAACATAAGCAAAATGTGTAAATATAGGCAATGGATGAGCATAGTAACAATATGGCATGCATGAATGTTGCTTGAAGTAAAATATGCTTATATATAATATATTAAATGTGTAAGAAGAGACCATAATATAGAGACTAAGGCCTACCACCCCCTTGGCGAGGTGATCGAGGTACAAACCCCCCAACATGGTTGCACGGGCCTACCACCCCCCGAGCGAGCCGATTGAGGTACAAGCCCACCGACATGGTTGCACGGGCCTGCTACGCCTCGAGCGAGGTATCGAGGTACAAACCCCCCAACATGGTTATACGGGACTATTACTCCCCGAGCGAGGCAATTGAGGTAAAAATCGTCCAACATGGTTGTTCGGGCCTACCACCCCCGAAAAAGGCGTGATCAACTTGCAATACTATAGATACTATTCATGAAATCAACACATATATACATTCCTTTCATCATCATAAAGTCATTTAACTCATAAGTCATGCAATAGACCTTCAATAACTCAAAAACCCTTAACCGGATATTTTATCAAACACTTGGCGGGTGTGTAATGCTAGTTCAAAATCATGCAATTCAAGAGTGAAATCATGTGAGAAAACTTAATGTAAATCAATCCTCCAACACTTGGTAACACCCTCATGCAAGATACATTAAAACCCTTCATCAAATCACATCATAGAAGATAAATTCCTAGCGAAAAATATGCTTAAACAGTCCACATTTCATGAAAACCCTAGCATAGTTTATAATCACATTCCTAGTAAGAATACCCATAAGTAAATCAACATGAAAACATGTAATTTGTGTAAATGAAATGTTGGGCATCATGGGTGAAAGGACCTAATGGTTGAAACCCACATACCTCAACTTTGGAGATTCCCTTGATGAAGATTGAAATGAGAGCTTGAAGCTTGAATGAAATCGTTAGATCTTAAATGAGATTAAGACACTTGAATTTTTGGTGAAATATTTGTCTAAGTGTTAGAGAGAGTTTTGGGGAATGTCTTGAATGATATGAGGTTGAAAATAACTAAGTATAGGTACTTTTACTCATAGAAAGGCTTAGGCGAACTAAAACAAACTAGCAACAAAATGTACAGGTCCACATCTAGTCTGCGACGCAGACCCAAAGCGGAGGGCAACAATACACAAGTCCGTACCCTGGCCGCGTCGCGCCAGGATTGTGGATCAATTCTAGATAAGGAATTTTTGGGAAAATGAAATTTTGATACTGTTGCACTAAATTGGAATTATATGTATTTCGCACTTAGTTTTGCCCCCTGATCACGAATATGAAGTTGGATTTTCGATATTACCCACGGATTTTGAGATATATGGAAATTACGATTATGGACATTTTTTAGGCACATTTTCGGGCACTTTTTGGGGCGCTTTAAGTTGACTCAGTCAATGTCTTTGGAAACTGTGCTATAGATGAGAATTTTGATAGCGTGGTTAGCTTCAGAACGTTGATTTTGGTCTAGCATGACCCTTCATTTGATACCGGGGGCATCCTGATGTTTTGACTCCTTGGGGGCTTTTCGTTAAATGTTGCACATAAAGAAGTGGGACTCTTGCTTTATTGTTGAAAGCTCCGTTGAAAATTCTGACTGCACTATTGGATCCAGAACATCGAAGTTCATAGGTTTACATAGTTTATTTGTGAAAATCGAAGTCCAATGAGCTTAAAACATTGAAAAAAAGAATTGAATTATTGTTGAAGACAAAAGGATGAGGTAGCAGGTTTTAGCGTCGACACGTAGTGCAATAAGAATTTGCCACATGTCAGCAGTGTGTCAGCACAGGCCAGCCTAAAAAATTGGACAAATGCAACTAGATGATGTGAAAATGGTACTTATTAAGTATGGTACAGAGGTGAAAATATAGAATATTACCATTGGTGATGTTAGAGCATAAATAATTCAGTAGATTCAAGGCTTAGTAGAATTTTGAAAGAAATAATAGAAATTTGTCGATTGAATAGTGAGCACAAGGAGATGCAAAGAATTATTTACAATGATTTTCATAAAATTAGATGGGAGGAAACTCCTGCCCTACACCGCAGTAGATTTCTTTTTTAAAAAAAAAAAATTCATTTCATCCCACTTCATATTTATTTCGTTTCAGTATCGTACAAGCTTTTTATTGATTGTACCTTTTTCATTATAAATGTTTTCCTAAATTTTGAGCTTTATCTAACATCTAAAGTATCCGTTTAGTTTTATGTAATTTGTAGATTTGCACTATTTATTGTAGATTTGTTGGTACTAGATCTAATTAGCTAAATTTTAATTATGTTCAATGTTCAAATTTTAAACGTTAATTAGCTAAATTATTCAAACTTGTTATTATATTTATTCTTAGCGTTAATTATTTATTCACCTGATTATTTTTCAAGATGTAATTTTGAATATTAATTAATAGTAATAGTGTGATAAAATAAGCATATCAATTTTTTTTGAAAAAATTACAGGACTATACACTTTAAGAGGCCGATTTACAGTGCATGTCAATATCCAAAAATATTTACACTTTTAGGTTGTTTATTTACATTCATGTCACTTTCTCTTTTTAACATTTTTATTTTTTGAAAAATTTAAAAACATTTAAGTATAAATTTACACTGAAAAGTATTTCTTTTTAATGTGTACAAAGATACACTTTTTCTCTTTTCAAAGAAAAGTCAAATTATTATGATCTGACATGACAATACATTACATATTTTTTCCTTTCCCAAAGTTGGGTGCCAAAACTAAACTTTTTCCATTTTTTGGTTAAACTTTTTCAATATTTCAAAGAATGAACCTTTCATATTCCATTAGTATTTCCTTCTTACTATTCATCTTCTGTTACGCCTGAAAATTCTTGTTTTATGTCATTCTTCGTGCATTGGTTAATGTTGTTTAGTTTTATTTTAATTCTTTATTTTTTTCTACTATACCACTATTTTTTGCCATGAGAGAAAATACCCCTGTTAGGAAAGCCCATGTTTAATTGTAGAGGCTATTTCTTTGGATAGTACACCTACAAAATGTTCAAGGCCAAACTTCAATCTATTAACTCCTTCACCAGCTCACAAAAAGTCGAAAAACAGAGGCAGATCGATGGTCATTGTATGTTAGAACCCGTAAGTTAGAACCCGTAAGTCCTTAATTGGTTCAATTTGGTAAAGTTTGGGACCAAATATAAATTTTTCTCTAAGTGTAGTCCTTAAGATTTAATTGTTGTGGGGTCATATGTTGTGGTTTATTTTGATTGGTGCAAGTAAAGATATTTTGCCTATATATATGTCTTCATCTTATGTGCAAAGAAGAGTTCCATACTTAGCCAAAAAAAATAAATAAGAGAAGAGAGTAAGCAACCCTCTCAGGTTGCAACAGTAAAAGGAAAAAAAATCAATTTTTTTTGGATTTTCGATTATTTGACGCTTCAAGCTTGGTATATTGGGTCCCCTAAGTGGCATGGAGACGTTAGTTGGTCAAGGAAACGCTTGGTTTGACAGCTAGGAAGATTTGGGTATAGTAAGGAGCTTGAAAGGTATGTTAATTTTTAGCTTTACTTATGTAAATTAAAGATTGTCGGGATATTAGGGATGTGTTAAATTGAAGGTAAATCATGAAAAGAGGATTGGTTGTTAGTTTGAATTGTGAATTTTGAATCTGGGGTTTGAATTGAGGACAAGTTTACATATGAAGATATATTGATTTATAGTCTTGTGTTTATATTTATTTGACATGAAAATAGTCCTTGTGGGGTGAAAGAAGTGTTGGGAAACTATGTGAATGTATATATGAGGGTTAGCTTGAATTGGAACCCCGTTGGAAGTGTAATGTTATGTTTAACGTTGGGGTTTGCGTTGGGCGTCGTGGTGATGTATTATAGTTCTTGGAATATATAGGAAGGCTTGAATATGATAGATGTGTACCTATATGTATGTTGCCCTGTTTTATCAAGTTGTGTCGTAATAGTATTTTGTGGTGTTTTTGATGTTGTGATGGTATTGGAGAGGGTTTATTGATGTTGTAGGTTGTTGTTGTTGTTGTTGCTGATTATTTGAGCTGAGTTAAATTCTCGAGGTGGCATATTATAAGGGGAGATGCTGCCGAAATTTTTATAAAATTTGAAACAAAAAGTTAGGATTTAAGACCCTGTATGGTTGTTAATCATTGGTGTTATTGTAATTTGTGTAGACGTTGGACATCCGGAAGCATAAATTGGATTGGTCTTGCGTTGGAGTTAGTTGGAGGAAGAAATCGAGGTATGTAAAAATTTCATATCTCTTGGCATGAATTAGTTAGGCTTAGTCAACGTCATACGTTTGATAAATTCCTTTTCCTTCACAATTTGGGTCTAAATATAATCTATGTTCATTCTTTGCCACTCCTATGCTAAATTAATCTCATCTTTAACTTTTGAGTCTTTAGAATCCATGAATAGTGTTCGTTTGACCAAAAGATAAATAGCTTGGAAAACTATGGGCTCAATTGTTCCGAAATCACTTTTAAAAAAATTATTTTGAAACCTATTCTAGCAATGTATATGACGGAAATTACGCAAGTTCCTTTGAAATCACCTTTGTGTGTAGATTTGAGCAATTTTGACAAAATTTCATGAACGAATAACTTCTTGATTTCAAAAATGAACATTTTGCACATTACTAAGTTTTTGGAACTAGTTTTATGCATGTGGTTCTCACGACTCTATTCGTGCCATTTTGGTCTCGTTCATCGGTTCCCGGGCCGGTTATTATCGTGCGTATGTATAACTATATATGTATATATATTCTGAAGTAGGTCGGATTCAATGGGTTGGTTTGCCCATGGGCCGGCTTTGCTTAGTTTGGAGACATAAGGAGCTGGGCTTGGGATATATTGGCATCATGACATGTGGGTTCTGGGCCCCTTAGCCCCGGCTCACGTGAGTGTGTGGCCCCTTCGCCTCGGCTAACTTATATAACGGGCATGATGACCTTTACACATTACGACACGTGAGTGCTTGGCCCCTTCGCCTCGGCTCACCTATCCTATGACGTGAGTGCATGGCACCATCGCGTCGGCTCACCTATACTACAATTGGGACTTTTGTTGGAAATTTCGAGGGTTTGAAACTTCTGGTGTTATGCTATGGTATGGCGCGAGTTTGGAGGTCACCATCGTTCCCGTCCGATATGCATTACTTTGATATTTCTTTTAAATAAAGGAGTATTTTGATGTTTGCATACAGGTTTGACTCATATATTTTTATTCAGATTATTACTCTCACTTATATTTCGTACTTTCCGCTTTACAAATTTGGTACGTATTTCATACTGACCCCCTTCCTTCGGGGGGAGGGGGGAGGGGGGAGCTGCGTTCATGCCCGCAGGTACCGACGTACAAGTTAGAGAGCCATCTGCTTAGAATCTCTGTCTACCGTTGAAGTGCTCCCTTTGCCTCAGGAGCAGACTTTTGGTATATACATGTACACTTATTTCCTGTATTTTGCATTTATGTATATTCGAGGGTATGATGGGGCCCTATTCCGTCCTATGATTCGGTTCGTATGTTTAGAGGTCTGTGGATACATGTGGATGTGGGATATTACCTGTGATATGATTACGCATGTATGATAATTTTGTTGGGCGATTCTACCGCAGCGGTGACCTTGTCGGCCCGCATATATATGCATATAGATATTTGTTGTATGCTGGGTTGCTGTTTGCAGGTTTGGTTAGTCAGTAAAACAGACGAAACTCTGCCGAAATTTCAGTAGATTCCTTAGTATATCTATAGTTGGAAATCCAGTTTAATGTTTGTCTGGGTGCCCAATCGGCACTAATCACGGTCCCTGGGTTGGGTCGTGACATTGTAGTTGAATCTTCGAAGAAAAGGATCCCGATGAAGATCCTTCAAATTCTTTAAAGAAAAGGAATTCCGACAAGGCAAAAAATTTGAAGAAAAATGATTGTGGCAGGGGGAAAAATTGAAGAGAAGGTCAAAAGTATGTAATATTACTTTTTTTGTTTCTTTTCGTAATTTTAGTTTATATTCAGAAACTCTACATTTCCATTTTATTTAATTTGTTGAGTGTAGTAGTTGGTGGATGATAATTTTTTGTTGATTTTTTTTGTTATTGTAATTATGTTAACAAAATTTCTCTAGGTGGTAATATTGATGGCTACCATCCTTTTTGGTGATCACGATGCTTTGTATTTAAAAATATCGTAAACAGTCCTCCATTTTCAAAGTTGGTGATATTGTGTCTTAATTTATTTTTTTTTGATTTTTTATTTAAAATATGTTCTCTAGGTTGTGGTAAAGATGGTGTATATCTTTGTTTCCCCTTCTATCAACTCTAGAAGTGTTAGTTTATGGTATTATAGTCAACACAATACTTGTTATTTTGGGTTTGAGTTTTGGTGTTTATAATTTCTTTGTTTGATTAATGTTAATAAGTTGGTGTTGCAGTTAGTAATATTGCTGCTCAACATTTATTTTGGTACTTTTTTAGTATTTTTTGTTTTAAGATATGTTCACTAGGTTGTGTGCAGATAGTGTATTTCTTTGTTTCCCCATCTATTAATTATATAAGTGGTAATTTTAGTGTTATAACTGACACAATCCTTGTTATTTTGGTTTTGAGTTTTGCTGTTTATATTTTTTTGTTTGATTAATGTTAATAAGTTGGTCTTGCAGCTGCTGATATACTATTTGGGGTTCTTTATGCCTTTTATATCTTTGAATGCGATTTTTTCAACTTTTTTTAAAGTGATATAAACCTTTGTTTTTACCATAGCATTAAAGTAATACCATATGGTTAAATACTGATGTAATTTGTTGGCTGATTTTCTGGTATTATTCATTGATTTAATATTGGTGTTATTCGTTCGCTGTGTTTTTTTATATGTTATTGTCACGATCCAAAAAAATTGTGTGATGGCACTTGCTCAATCCCACCAGAACAAGTCATCCTTTAACTCAAAAGGGATAATAATTACAACAAGCGAAAGCATTCTAACTAAAATAAATAACAAAAATTGAGAATTTCCATAAACTTAAATCCCACCCAAGGATTGATTGTCACGCGTACAAGCCACTAGAAATACAGAAAACCGAAGAAATATAAGTCCAAGCTGTCCTTTTTCTCAAATAGAACAAGTACAGTAGAAATAGGAACAAGAAAGTTAGCCAAATGACAACAGCTACCTCTCTTCGTCTCCTGAGAATCCTCAGTGGATCAAGGAATTACTTTTCACTGCCCGAGTTCACCACCTACACGAGTATAGAAGCAAGGGGTGAGTACCAAATACCACGCGGTACCCAGCAAGTCAACTAACAAAGCAAGGAATTCTAATAGAATACACAAACTCTTTTCGTCCCATGATTTCAAACTGCACAAAAGGTTATTCCGACCCTGCAACATATAATATTTAAATAAGATAGTTTTTCACCATATCATACTTTCCAAAACACAAGTTATAGGCACAATTTTAATCATAATGACAACACCATGCTATGCAATGGTATGCAAGGGTGATATACAATGCATTATATAATTATGACATCACCTCATTGCCGGCAAAAACCTCGGCGTCATAATATCATCATAAACATGCCGGCAGAAACCTCCGCATAATATCATCATAAATTCGCCGGCAGAAACCTTGGCATCATAATATAAATTTGCTGGCAGAAACCTATACATCACATCTCGATCGGTAAAGACCTCGGTCCCAATATCATTATAACTTCGCCGGCAGAAACCTCGGCATCTCGACCAATAAAGACCTCGATCCCAATATTTCCATCTTACTCATCAATGCAAATATGCATGTCATGGAATGAATGAACATAATATGAATTTCACAAACACAATCACTCATTATTTTCAATCACAACAGTACATATAAAAAAAAATAGTATTCTCATCACTTCACTATATTTGTCAATTCAAGTACCATAATAACATGTCAACTCACATTTATATTTTTAATCATCTCATTTAGTATAATATTAAAATATTTCACATATCACATGTAGGAGAAAGGAAAATTTGAGCATTCTACAAGAATTATAAAGTTTTGAAAGTACACTTGCCTTAGTCAAATCACGATCAATCTAACACTTTGGCCTTCCCTTTTTGTATGGAATTCGTAACACCACGATATAGTCAAATAAATTATTATTATTTTAAATTGACATACCAACAGTAGTGGAAAATAATTTTGGCATCACATAATTTTTTTTAACTTAATATATACATAGTATTTTCCTAATAAAGTACTTAAGAGTACAAGAAAATAAATTCATTTATATAAAATATCTTGTACATATTTTTGAAAATAATAGCAACTTACAAGAATAAGGTTGTTGAAACTCCACACAATAAAGCACCTCCGCTCGACTTAATAACACTCTCAATTATTATGTAAACTATATATATATCCTTCTCTGATTGTGTGATTATGAGCAGATGCTCTGCTCTATATATAGTTGTTACGCATGGCAGGAATTAATAAATTAATATGTACTAAATGAATAATGGGAAAACAAAGTGGGGCACTTTGAGGGGCATTTGCACGCCTCTTGCTTAAAATGGGGCAGTAAGTGCTCCACTTTGAATATCAAAGTATCAAAATAT